>CM040239.1:128078381-128216716 GCA_022545495.1 Chrysanthemum lavandulifolium
CAATACCAACCCCCAAATCCAATACCCGAGATTCGTACCTTTTCAATTTCTAAAAAATATAAAAGATAAAAATAATCTTCCTCAACCTCAACCTTAGCGTAGTAACTTCTCACTAGCATTCCTATTCCCTGAGAGCGATATCAATACTCGTGACTTACCCTAATTACTACACTACAACGATTAGGTTCCTTTGCTAGGGTGTTATAAAACTTGCTCGAGAAGAAAGGAAGTTTCCTTGACCCCGAGCGACGCGTGTAGCGTTATCACCGTCCCCTTGTATTTTGACTTGAATGTCTCGATTCTTGACTTTGGCCATTTTCTTCAGTATATCGCGCCTTTTAGTCCAAATAAGTGTCATTCGGCAATTTTCTTCAAAGAGACCTAAAAGTGAAAAGGAGCGATATTAAGTAATAACGGATACAAAAGTGATCAAATAAGGGCTTAAACGACCCTCAAAAGGTACATTTAAAACCTTATCAAATATCCCTACACTTGGTATTTGCTTGTCCTCAAGCAAATGTGCTTTAGCCAATTAATTTATAAGTTAGGAGTCATGAAGCATTGGTTTAAAGCAGTCCACAACACATATAAGCCCATAAAAGTCATAACAAGCACGTTACATACTAGCACCTCACATGGGGTGTTTTGGATACTCTCATCTCTCGGGTGTATATGAAATATAACAAGTTGGAAATGGAAGATAAACACTCATTAACCGGTCCTAGTACATAGATTACCATAGGCTTGAGAATAGATCAAACCTCCATCGCTTTGGCGTAAGCACCTAGGAAAGACTATCAAAGAGGTCTTTAAAGGGTTGTAATGTTAGGCTTACGGTAGGAAACAAAGGGTTTGGTGGGATAGGCTATTTAGTGGTGGCAAGTAAAAATCTCTATGTTACAAGCATCGACGAAGAATGGCGTTGCTAAGCCAAGACTCGACACTCTAAATTCTAGATAACCGAAACAAACAAACATAAATTTAAATGATAGATGAGGGATGGTAGCCGTATGTTTTTTTTTTTTTTTTTTTTTCATACACTTTACTCTACCATCCTCTCGGTAACATCAAAATGATAGGGATTTATAGGCACATCCCTACACTTGAGTTTTTATTACTCTAACACTAATTTGACCCGAATTGAAAAGATCAAAACACTTGGGGTACGTGATTACTCTAACACTAATTCCCTTCCAGTCATTTCATAAACTTTAACTTTTCCCATGAGTCCCAATCGTCCCAAAGCGTGTACAAAGGATATGACTCGACTTAGCAACTCATGCAAGCAACTAGATAATTGAACTAAGGGTTTAGGGTGATAACAATAATGCACTAAAGTGAGTGCATCTGAGGTGAGCTAAGGCGATTTGTGTGTACATTTGGGGTGGGGTGTAAACAATGCTCTTCATTGATATTCGGAAAAACGAAACATCACGAGAACGCGAAAGGATAGGCTCGAGGGGTTAACTAGGGGTATCGTGTACTAAAGATGAGTACAAGCGCAAAGGGTGTGGGGAATTACTCAACCGATGTGGAAGAAGTAATTATATTACGAATTATCGAACAAGGGTTATCCTAATGTCTCTTATCATTTAGTTATTCCTAACTACACAAGTGTAGTCTTACTAGCGATCTCGAATGCATCACAAAACAAGTTCTAGAATCTAATATACTACCGGTTCACCTCTAAGCATTAAGATGAATGCTTTAATTCCTACTAATCTAAAGTGATCCTCGCATTTTGGGTGGAATTTGGGTGGTAAAGGGTTTTGTGCTAGTCATATAACTTCCTATCCGTGAGGCGCTTTTGTTAAGACTAATGGCCCACTCCTATATGTCATGAAAAATTTTAAATTTGGTGCCAAAATTACCCTAACCGACATTTTCTCATGGTTTATTACACAAATACAATTGGACAAAGCAAATAGTCGAGGATAAGCATAGTTTCAAAGTTCCGTTTTATTTTCCTCCTACACTTAAAGCGAACATTGTCCCAATGTTCCCCGAAAATATCAAAGTTATGATAATAGAAGGTAATGAAAAGCGAAAAACTAATACTCCCGATTAGCTCGGTAGGATCCGTGTGTGAAGTAGTGGTTAAATCTTTTCCAAGAAAAATGTATGCGTGAAAAGCTCCTTCCAATCTTATGTAACTTCTTCTTGATAAATTAAACTGCACACTTGAAGAAAACAAATGAAACCTTGGCGTAAAATCGGCGGTAATAATATATATAAGACTCGACTAAACTAGGATATAATGCTTGTGGAATGGATGTTTATAAATTTACGGAAAATTCCAAAATTTATAAGTAGCTTCGAAAGCGAGAAAAAAGTAATCTGTTGTTTTACTCCTTCGACGCCATCGGGTTGCGATCTGGCCGTCGGTTATCGACAAAAGCGGTCTGCGATTTTACGGAAAATTTACATCTTTAGAATACGGAAAAATTTACGCAAAACATCCATTATGACTCGATACAAGCATTTGACTCGAACAAACACAAATATATCTTTTAATTAATTGTTATACTCATATTTACGTTTCTTTTGAAAGCGTGTAATCCTCCATACACTTATCCTTTATGTAAAAATACCTTTATATGCAATTATGGCGATGTTAAAACAAAATAAAGCATTTTACAAATTTAAACATGAGAATAAGCAATCAATAAAAGATATATGACACCTAAACAAGCAAACAATTAAGCATGGGTTGCCTCCATAAGCGCTTTTCTTTATTTATGAGTCTTGTAGCTAGACTGTAGTCGTGCCTTACTTGACTTCATTACGCCATCTTCTTCCTTCGCTTTCCCTTGACGAAAGAGGCGTGGAGCGTTGTATGCTTCTGTGGATTCCTTGCCAGCGTCGTCTATTATGGTGACGGTTTATCCTTTAGATTGGTTTCCTTCACTGTAAAATGCCCAAACCATCTTGGTTTGTTTCTACCTTGTAATGCCCTTATCCGTGATTTATGCAGTACTTTTTCTTCCTTTAGAAATTCCTTAGGGTTCCTTTGTGCCTTTGGTATCGAAGTGGGATTATTTCTAACTTATCGGGCTTCCACAATGTGGCATGTAACCCTTGAACCATAAAATCCTAAGCCCTTTCCCGATCATTCATTTCTTCTCAACTATATTGCTAGGGGCTTGTGGTTTCCACCGTAATCATCTCCATGATTTTAAGAGGATACCTTGGGCGATGGGTATCCTAGCGTGCCCTCCGCTTTTAAGTATCATGATGCCCTCCCGCGTTTAATGGTTGCCTTGGCGGTGGCGAAATGGTGTCCCAAGAATGAGTGGCATGTTTCTATCTTCCTCAACATCTATGATCACGAAATCCACGGATAAGCGATATTAGCCACCTCTATCAAAATATCCATCACGATTCCTATGGGGTGACATAGGTGTGATTAGCTAAGAAAGTCTAAGATCGGTCTTGGTGGCTTCTCTTTAGTCGACTTATTATAGATTGATAATGGCATTATGTTCACATCAATCCCCCGATCAGCCAAGGCATTTATATTATCAATATCACCTATGCTACATGGTATCATGAAGTTCCACAATGGTGTCTCGTTTTTGTTAATGGTTTTTAGAACCAACTCATACCGAGGTCCCATAGGCGAGGCGTCATACTCTTCTTCCATTATTTTTCCTTGAGGGCTTCTTAAGAACCTCATTGTACCTAAAGTTGTTTACTTGGTTTGCAATGGTTTTGTTAATTTCGCTTAGGTAGTACTCAATGGTCTCGAGCTCATCATTAGGTTTAGACTCCTCCTCTTGCTTTCCTCGGTTTTCCTCACCTCAACCTTTTCATCCTCGGGCATAATGGAAATGGCGTTAACAAGCGAAGTGGGAGGCAATCGTTGCTTCTTACTAATACCTTTTAAGAACTTTTGTTTGGTATATTCTTTTACGGGTTCATCATCTCCGTCATTTTGCTTGCATTTCTCTCTCGCCTATAAACCTCCTCTTCAAATTTGGCTAATCTCTCGAATGAGTGCCATGTACTCCTCATTTGTTCCTTAAAGCTTGGTGAGAGTGGTATTTGGGAAGTAGGCGGGCGCCTTCGGAATGGGGTTTTGCTCACGACTTGGGATTCGAAAAAGGTGTTGGGTGGTTGGTGGAATTGGCGGAATTAAGCGCTTCTCGAGGATTTGTCGGGAGCTCTTTTATGCCTTTCCATAAGATAATCAATCCTTCTCAATAGCACTCATCGCTCCTCGGTGATGTCGGAAGATTCAAGAGGAGTTGATATGGCATTAACCAGCGTTAACGGGGTTTTGGAGATTCATTCAATCTTCGTAGCTTTGATCGACAAGCTCTTCTATAATATCTCAAGATTTATCGCATTAAAGTTCTTGAGCCTTCCACCGCGGCTTGATCAATGGATCATCGAGTGATGAAATCGATATGGTCATAGAAGATTTGGATTTGAAGCCAAAGATCAATGCCATGACGGGGAGTTCTGGAGTAGATCCTTGAATCGAGTCCATGCTTTGTAGAGACTCACCTTGAAGTTGTTAAAACGTTAAGATATCTCGCCTAAGTTTATTGGTTCTCCCGGTGGGAAAATTGAGCAAGGAAGCGAAGGTGAGATCATCCCAACTTGAGATGGGCCCGTGGGAAGTCGCTCAAGCCATTACTAGCTTGGTCCCGTAAAGAGAATTGGAAGAGATGCAAAGCGTGGTCTCGGTAGTAGCATCAAGGTCGATGGAATCGGCGATTTTAAGAAATCCTTAAGATCTTGATTAGGATCTTGAACGAAGTCCATGGAATGCACATCCGTTTTGCACCAACCGGATGGTGTCGGATCGGGCCGTAGTTTGGGCTTAGTCGGGAAGCTCGATGGTGTTCCTATAGCCTAGGTGGCTTGGTCTCGAGTATTCACCAAAGTCACGGGCTCTTGGCGGGTCATTTGCGGTAGGTTGATGAATGGTGGGTGGTTATCACCTTCCATGATGAAAAGTGATGGGGTTCTGAACAAAGGTCACGAAGAAGGGATAGACTACGACGAAAGCTAAAATGAGAAAATTTTACTTGATAGGAATCAAGCAAAGAAACCTAAGCGAGGTGGACTACTAACTAGCTATTCTATTCCGGCGTGGCGCTAAAACTTGATAACTTCTACAGCGTCGTTCGGGGTCAAAGGAACTTCCTTTTCTTGAGCAAGTTTTATAACACCCTAGGCGGTGAACCTAATCGTTGTAGTGTAGTATTAGGGTAAGCCAGGGGTATTGATATCGTTCTCTGGGGAATAGGAATGCTAGTGAGAAGTTACTACGCTAAGGTTGGGTGAGGAGATTATTTTTTATCTTTTATATTTTTTAAGGAAAGGAAAGTACGAATCTCGGGGTTTGGATTTGGGGTTGGTATTTCTACCGATTACTCTACTTATCTAATTATCTAATCTAAGGTGTATGTAGTCTATGTCTAATTATTATGTGCTCGTATGATGGTTTAAAGATGTGTTCACTTAGGTTTTATTACTCTTAATTATCTTCTATTGATGGTTGAATTGTCCGTCCTTATTCTTAATCGCGTTGTTTGTCTAAAGTCGTAGGGTATGCATTTGTCCCTAACTCTTTGAACTTACCAAAGGGTCTCGTCTACAAAACCTCTAGGAATTATAAACTCTAACTCTAAGGCACTCTTTGGATGGTTTAGCCTACAAGCTGCTCTAAGTATTATAGTCAAGGTTCACAAAGATCAATCAAGCATTAATTACACAACAAATGACCTATCGCATTACTAGATCATTAACAATTAAGATAAGAGACAACCAATCAATATTCAATAATTAAGTTTCATATTCCCTAGCAAACACACAAGTAAATTAGCGGACATGGAGAACATGCAAGCATACACAAGTAATTGAAGACATAATTGAATTAATGAAGTAAAACACTTATCTTGATGTAAGATATGGTTTAGAACCCTAAAATCTTGTACAAGACAGCCTTGGTTCGGTTTAGGTTTTACTCAAAAGACTACACACTAAAAGCGAAAAATTCGGATTCTATATAAGATTACAATCACGGCTTCACCCTTTGAATTGTGACGCCGATGGTCGCGTCATTGGGGTTTCGTCTTGACCACGTTAGTCTTGCGGCGGCGTCCTTGTGTGTGACGCCGTCCCTTCGATCTCGGACGCCGTCGGATCAAATCTAGGCCGTACGAGTTGCGACGACCTACTCTTTTAAAGCGACACCGTCGGCGAAAATAAGCAATTTGGTCAATTTGGTAGTCACGGAAGTGCTCGACGGCGTCATGATTAGCGATGGCGTCGTCCCCTTATATTTCAATGACTTGAATGTCTCGATTCTTGACTTTGGCCATTTTCTTCGTATATCCGCGCCTTTTCGTCCAAATAAGTGCCATTCCAAAGAATTTGCCTTGAAGAGACCTAAAAGTGAAAATGAGCGATATTAAGTAATAACGGATACAAAAGTGATCAAATAAGGGCTTAAACGACCCCTCAAAAAAGTACATTTTAAAACCTTATCACTACTTCTTCTTCCCTTCTCTTTAACAGCCGAGACGCTTTGACACCAACCATAGTACGATGAGCCATTAAAAAAGTTGGGCTGGTTGGTTGGTGCCAACTTTTGGCATCACAATACCTCCCGCTCTTAGGCTATGTTTATCAATTAGGTTGCAAACCCAAATAGTACACTATTCATACAAATTAATATTTTTTTAACACTCCCTTCCAAACTTTCCTTCCAACCTAAGTCGCATGGCAACTCAAGATCATAACTCCAATATGCCACGTGTTTTTATTTTAATGGCTATTTGTTTTTTTCTTTACTTTTTCTTTTTTATTTTTAATACTTATATTATTTTAGGTTTGGTTGTTCATAAATGGTATGAATTGGTTGTATGTGTAATACCCTAGGCAAATCCTACATCGGTAGTGGCACGGAGAGATCTTTGGGCTCATAAGATAACATTCGCCTTACAATGACACAACGCGTTTTGTGGTCTCTGCGGGTGGAGTTCTTAGGGCTGGCGGTTAAGCGTGCTCATGTGTGAGTAATCTTGGCTTGGGTGACCTGTAGGAAGTCTTCAAATGAGGCCACAAAACAAAGCCGTGAGCGTGCGCGGCAAAGCGGACAATATTGTGGTCGAGATAAGGCGGGGTGTTAGAGCCACTCCCGGCCGTTCGGGATGGTGGGGCAAACCTCATCGAGACGATGAGTCCCAGGGGGTGATTGTAATACCTAAGCAAATCCTACATCGGCCGTAGCTGGAGAGATCTTGGGCTCATAAGATAACATTCGCCTTACAATGACACAAGCGTTTTGTGGTCTCATTGCGGGTGGAGTTCTTAGAAGGCTGGCGATTAAGTGTGCTCGTGTGTAGTAATCTTGGCTTGGGTGACTGCCGGAAGTCTTCAAATGAGGCCATAAAAACAAAGCCGTGAGCTGCAGGCAAAGCGGACAATATTTTGGTCGAGATAAAGGGTGTTCTGATATGTATTTTGTGTAGGTGGAGGAAGAGAAAGTAATATTTTAATTAAAGATGGGGTTGGGTTGAGTTGTTGATAAAGATAGTCTTAGTGATTTTTATTTTGAGATACATATATTTTCATATTCGCTAAGCATGGTGGCTTTATAAACCAATAATTATTCTCATACCAACAGTGATTCCCGTTAATAAACCAAACGCCCCTTAAAACACTACTTTTTTTAGCAGTGACATAAAAAATACCTACTTACTCATAAAATAAAAGAAAAAACAAACAAACGGCGTTCGTCGGTGGATTGACGATGAAACGCCCGATGAATGGAACAAGTGCAACATTGTGCGAATGACGACTCCATTCGTCCCAAAAATGCCCCAATAGCGTGTCCAATTGCTAGTGCACTGTGCAATCTAACAGAAAATGGATATCGATTTTGAAACATATCTTGAGGTTTGGAAAATACCTTTCAAATACTAAACTCATGTGTTGTTTTGGTTTGCATATTAAAAACGAGCTTACGAGGGCTTATAATTAGTTAAATTACATAAATACTTTTGAAAATATAACGGAACATCAAACAAAAGTTGTAAGTATATATGAACTTAATTTGATTTTTTTTTATTCAATTTTACATTAATAAGCTTTAGCTTCATCCAATTCATCGAACAACTTTATAAAATATAACCTTCAGCTTTTAGCTTATAATATAAGCCTCAGCTACAGCCTCCGGCTCCAGTTTCAGCTTCACCAAACAAATAATGTAGCTTGGTGTCATGAAATCATTCATTCGATTTCGCGTGATGTCCTTAACCTGATTAAGGCCAGTTATCCATCCCGCGTATAATAAAGATTCAGTTATCGTGACTTAAACTCATATTGGGAGCGGGCCCAACTCCCTAGTAATGTAGTACTATATTGCTCCACTTGTGATGCGTATCACACCTTTAATGTTAGGATACTCCAACACGATGTTGAAACTCGCGCATATGCAAAAGGCGGTGATTTGTATACTTTTTGATTGATTGTGATACTCTAAATTAGAGTGTATTTACACTTATACCTTCATATAATTTTACTTATTTTCACCTTATAAAAATATAAATGTCAAAACACTCTAAATTAAGATGTCTCAATAAATTTGAGAAGTAGGGGTGGCGAAAAAACCGAACCCGAAACCGAACCGAACCAAAATAACCGAATCGAACTAATAACCGAACCAAATTTGCTAAAATCGAACCAAACCGAATTACTAATTCGGTTCTTGGGTTGGATATGAGTTTGGCAGCTTGAACCGAAAACCGAATTTATATAAATATATGTATTTTTTTATATATTTATATATTTTTATGTATATTTATATATAAATAAATACTATTAAAAGGTTATCATAATATAATAAAACACTTTTATGCTTGAAATATATTTTTTGCTAAATATCTATGTAATTATTATTATTATTATTTTAAATAGTGAAAATCGGGTTATTCGGGTCACCCCAAAACCGAACGAATTAGAATTCAACCGAATCGAACCAAAACCGAATTTGAATTTGGTTCGATTCGATTCTTGGGTTGACCTAAATTTTTCTTAACCAAATTAACCGAACTAAACTAACCGAACAACCAATAACCGAACCGATCAACACCCCTATTAAAGTATGCAAATCACCTCTCACTACAAAACCCAACCCTTAGGGCTCGTTTGGTTCGTGAGAATGTTTTTGACGGAATTGGAATCTGTTTAAAGAACTGGAATGTTAGAAATTAAAATCCTTAGGATTTAAAATCGACGGAATTGAAATCTGCAAATACTTATGCATGTTTGGTTGAAAGAATGAAATGAGAAAACAATTATATTAAAATATTTAAAATTTAAATTTAGTTTAAGATTAATAAACTAAACATTATTTAATAAATAAATTACTTATAAATTATAATAATAAATTTTTAAATAATATTATATAAACTAATATATTAAAAATAATTTTTATATAAAATACAATTGTATTTTTAAAGAATAAATTAAAAGGTAAGATATAAATAAGTTATATTTAATTTAAAAAATAATGATTTTAAATCTAATAATAATAATAATTTTTTAAATAAGTAATCATTTATATTCAATTTTAAATAAATAATAATTTTTAAATCTTAACAACATGGTTGTTTATAAAAGTAATAATAATAACAATAATAATTAAATGATCGTTTATAATAATAATAATAATAATAATAATAATAATAATAATAATAATAATAATAATAATAATAATAATAATAATAAAAAATTAAATAAATAAATAAAAATAAATAAAATAAATAAAAACAAAACAAAAAATAAAAAATAATAATAAAAGTAATAAAATAAAAATAAAATAAATAAATAAATAAAATAAATAATAATAATAATAATAATAATAATAATAATAATAATAATAATAATAATAATAATAATAGCAATGACAATGGTAATATGAATTGATGGAATTATAAACAATTTTATCATATCGCTTAGTGGAATGTTAATTCCATATATTTGGGATTTTGAAGGAATTTCATGAAATTGGCTCGTCACATTGGGCTTTTATCTATTAGAAAAAGAGGGCTTAGAAACCTCAAATAACTTTACTTTCACCAACAGAAATTGTTTCTGCTTCAATAGTCAAACAACCCAAACACTTTGACTAATAAAAACCTCAATGCCCTGCCCGCCCAAGGGTTTCAAAATCGAATGAAACTTTGGCAATTTCTCTAAAACCTCTTTGTCTCCAACACTCCTCCAATGGCCTCCTCTAACGATACTACTTCTACTTCTTACTTCCAAAGGACAGTAAGTTTTTCCTTTTCTGTCTTTTTATAAAAAAAAAAAATGCCACTGTAATAGAATTATTTACTGATTACATTGAAAACAGGTTACTTTGCGAGATTGGTGGCTTACTAAACCCAAACCAGATGACGTCACCCAAACAACCATAGGTGTTGCTGGCATTGTTTCCTCCCAAAAGTATGTATCTTTTCTTTTGGGTTTAAGAGTGTTTTTTTTTAAATGTATGTAAGGTGTTTAAGTTTAGGGTTTAGGCGATTACATAAAACGGGTAAATGGGTGAGGTTTTTCCTGTTTAGGTTGGGTGAGCAGAGGCAGAGACGAGAGGCGCAGGGTGGGCACGTGCCCCCTAATGAACCGATTTGTACTGTAGTTTCTAAAAGTTATCAAAGTTTGCCCCTCAACCATAACTTTCTGGCTCCGCCCTGTTGGTGAGTATTTGAATCGGATGTACACAGACTTAACCGGGTATTCCGTCAGCGTAAATGTGTGCCTAGTGAGCGTGTAGTTTTATCAGTTATAACCTACTAAGTAATTTAAAGTTTTGTCTTGATAGCATACTTATGTTGACTTGCGGGGCAGAGGCGGAGACAAGACGGGGGCAGGGTGGGCACGTGCCCCCTAGCCAAAAAATTGTAGTGTAAATCTTTTAAAATATCTGGCTATTTTTGTAATTTGCCCCATAATGAACCGATTTGTAGTGTGGTTTCTAAAAATGATTAAAGTATGTCCCCTCTACTATAACTTTCTGTCTCCGCCCGTGCTTGCGGGTTCGTTAAAAGATGGTTTTGTGTCTTGTTTGGTTTGTTAAATTTAGGGTTTTAGGCGATAAAATGAAACGCGTAAAACATATGAGGTTTTCCTTGTTTAGGTTAGGGTGGCAAGACGAGCCTTTGACTAAGATGACGTGCCTAACCTAGGTATCCCGTGACCATTTCCGACCCTTTCCCTGCCACCCGAGATGTATGTCTAGTGAGCATGTAATATCATCAATTTTCCTAGTAGGTACCTCAACACAAGAAAATACCAATATGCCTTAAGCTTTATAGTTTTGTCTCGATATCATACTTATGTTGGCTTGTGGAGTTGTGGTATTCCAAAATTACCAAAATACCCTTGACACGTCAACATAAGTATGATATCGAGATGAAGTTTGAAAGTACTTAGAATATTATTGATATTTTCTTGAGTTTACATGACTATTTCACATGCTTAGATTTATGTATGATGCTAAACTTTATATTAGAAAGCTGTATATGCAGGTTTTTAATGATCCACAGAGGATACCAAAACCATCATATCACGAGTCTGATGTACCAAAGCATTACGATTTAGACTCTAGAATTAGGTTTACAATTTTCATTATGCTTTCGACCATGAGGCGACAATCAGTCTCAAACTTAGCTCAAATGTTACTACTCATAATCTTATAGCCTGCCAACCCCTTAAGTTTCCTCTGTGATATGAATAATTGGAGGATATGGTTTGAACTTTGAACCCAGTTTTCATGTTTTTAAGTGGTGTTTGGATTACCTCATCTCATGGCCTTCGGAAAGAAAAAAAAAAAACATATTTAATGGGCTTGCTAATTCAAATTTGAAAAGCCTGTAGCTCAAATCCTTATGGCTTATGAGCTGCAAATGTTAACTTATGGTTTGTTCAAGCCCATAATTTAGCTCATAAGCCATAAAAATTGAGCTTATAGGCTTTCTAATTTTGAACAAGCAAACCTCTTTGCTGTCTGTTTTTCTTATGGTCAGTTTTCTATACATGTCTTGTTTCTGTACTTGTCAAATTGACATGTCGTTTATGCATTAATATAATTGTTGATAAAATTATAGTAACTGGGCTGAGCGGTGCTTCTCTACTGCGCCCGATCCTTAAGGTGAATAGCATTGTTGAGTTAGAGACGGTTGATGGAGCATGTGTTATTTTGCAAGGCTTTATCAACAAAGACGAACACTTGAAAAATGGTTTCTCTGCGGAGGTATTCAGAAGAATCTTAACTATCACATTTTCTTTTCACTATTTTATTTGGCTTACTAAGTTTATGAATGTGCCATTAATAAGTAAATCTAGGTTCAGTAATAATATTGTATTTGATATTTTTAGTCAAGCCGACTTGGAACTTTTTGCTACTTTAATGCTAATATTTCATGTAATATGATATTTTTTATGCTTATAGGTGTTTAAACATTTTCTTTTCGGGTTTCCCGTTTATTGGGAAAATTTTGCTACAAGCTTCCCCAAAGAAGAATCTGCTGACATGGGCGCCTCACAAGGTAATTACTAGTTTTAGACTTCTAGTAAGTAGCCATTCACTGAAAAAGTAGTTACTTATTGAAGATTTAGCTAACAAAATGTTTATTCGTGTACAAAAACATAAAACTCATTAACTCTGGAATATGCTTTTCTCACCTTTTCTTTATATGTTGAATATCTTCAGCACATGAAGACGGGAATGACTCCTTTGAAGGACATGATAATCTTGATAACTTCCCCAAAGAAAAATCTGCTGACATGGGCGCCTCACAAGGTAATTACTAGTTTTAGACTTCTAGTAAGTAGCCATTCACTGAAAAAGTAGTTACTTATTGAAGATTTAGTTAACAAAATGTTTATTCGTGTACAAAAACATAAAACTCATCAACTCTGGAATATGCTTTTCTCACCTTTTCTTTATATGTTGAATATCTTCAGCACATGAAGACGGGAATGACACCTTTGAAGGACATGATAATCTTGATAACTTAAATGGTAATCCTCAGGATTTTGATAGCTGCACTGTGGATATGGGTATTCAAGAACCTGAAGACACGGGTTTGAGCAATAAAACTAGTAGTGTCCATAATGCATCCTCAAATAATATTCCACATGTATGTTTCCTTGATATGCATCTCTTTTATTAGGTAATCTGACTTGCATCAAACATTTCTTTCTTATAGTTGCGTGTAGGGTTTGATGTTAAAACAAACACGTGATAGATTATAATCGGCATGCCTTAAAGTGATGCTAGTTACGATTATAAGCCAAACTGAAAGTCAACCAAAATTTCAATTCACCTCAATTATTTGCTGTGCTTGGCTAAATGAATTAGCTTGACATCCTTTCAGTTTTATACCATACGCATTCTTATCTTGAAAGGATTGCTAATCGGAAAAATATGGCTGATTTATTTTGAAGCTTGGAATCTGATAACTTTCTATCACTTAGTTAATTTGAAAGTTTTGATCTCGTAAAGTTGTAGGAAGAGTCAGCTGACCAAAAGTTGCCTGAATCTTGTTTTTCTTTCAAAGGTCACTCATTATGGTTTTAACAGGAGCATGTAATTGAATCTGGACATGAAGTTTTATTTGAAAAATCTCCAGTGAGGTCAGAATTTGAGGATGATTCAAGTTTGAGGATGGGTCCCGAGAGCATGGATCTTCATGGTATGAAGCATAATGTTGCAAGAAATGTTACTGTTTCATCTACAATATCCAAGTGTTCTGCTGTTTCTTCTAGCAGGCGGATGACTAGATCTATGTCAAAGACGGACAAAGTAACTCTAATTGATCTCGATGACTTAGGAAGTTCTGACATTTTAAAGGGTAAAAGGAATGCATTTTCCAATAAAAAGACTGTTAATGTAAGGGTGATGGGCGAAAGCAGGGAAGTTTTGTCAACTTCAGTGGGTAATCAAGATGAGCAGAATGTGAATAACATTTGTCCAGATCTTTCTGCTGTATGCGGAAAAGGGTCAAATGAAGAAAACAGAATTAAATTAAAAAGAAAAAGAAAACAGAATGACCCAGATGTTAAGATTACGAGAAAAAAGCTAACTTTTGAAGCTGACATTTCAAATCAGGGAATTAATGAGGTTCGTGATGTATCCGGAGAATCACAGGTTGGCACAAGAATAAGTGATATAGAGGCAAGCCTGTTTATAACTAAGAGTTCGGATCCATTGAGTGGCAGGAATGTGCATGTAGAATGCCTAGTAAGTGCCCCCCCTGCGAAGTTTAATTTTACTTCTAGCGTAGTATATCCAAATGACAACACAGTCCGTAGTAGGACAAACATGAAAACTCACCAAGATAAGAAGAAAAACAAGGGTATAATTGGCAGTCCACTCAGAGAAGGTACCTGTAATGCTGCTGCAGCTGCAAGTCACGGAATTGAAGTTGGCATTTCAAATCAGGGAATAAACGAGGATGATGATGTATGCGGTGAATCACAGGCCGGCACAAGAAAAAGTGAAATAGAGTCGAACCATTCTAACGCTAAGTGTTCAAATCCATTGAGTGGTAGTAGTGTGGGTGTTGGATGCTCGGTAAATGCCTCCACTGAGAAATTTAACTTTGCTTCTAGCGTAACGGATCCCAATGAAAACACAGTTCTTTCAAGAACAAACATGCAAAATAAGAAGAAAAACAACAAAGATATGTTTGGCAGTTCATGCAGAGAAGATACCCATAATACTCCTACAGCAGCAAGACACAAAATTGACTCTCAAGAAGCAAGGTTAACTCGAGCAAGTCTAAAATAAATCTGAAATCTGGAAACTCAGCTGAAAGGCAACGATAGCAATTAGTCCTAAATCGCCTAAAATTACCCCAAAGGCCAAAAGGTATATTTATCTTTTTAGATGCAACATCTATCAACAACTAAATTGGATGGTACCATGCTAGTAATTTCTTTTATCGATAGATCTGTTTTTCTCTTCTCCATACATATTATTTGGTGCCTAAATCAGCTATAACTATCTCAAAGTACATTCACTGAAGAAGTATCATACAACATATTATATGCTGTTAAAAAACTTTTCGGACTACGTATTATGCAACTGTGAAGATTAATCATCATATGTATATGTTTCAAGATTATGTAACTGGTCTTATTGAGGTCATAATGTGTTATGTTAAAATACAAGTATGAGAATTTAAAATCAAATTTGTGTTGAGACACTGTAAAGAACAATTTCTTCCAAGCTGTGATGATTATTCCTGAATCCTGGCTCCTGAGCTAGCTCTGAAAGATCTGATCTTTGGCATATATCCAAAAGTTCATTATGTTTTGGCTCGATTTTATAAGCTCATTGTTATACCTGTGAAGTCAACAATGTTAGTGTCCAATCAGAATATATATTCTTTTTATTGCAAAAGGTGAATTTGTGATTCCAGGCATAGCTTCAAGTATATCAATATAAGTGCAACTTTGTAATTAAATTTTAAAGTGTTTTTTAGTGTTCGATAATATTTTGTATGCCTATGGTAATGCTAAGTGTGATTACTTATTATTATAGGGCTCAAAGGATACATATAGAAGTCCAACCATCTTGTCTCCCGAGTCTTTCAGTGGAAAAAAATCTAGATCGGGTAAGTGCTAGTCTACAATGGCCCGTATTATAAGTACTTGGATGCGTAGAACATAATATTATGTCTGAAATAAACTGTTTGCTAATAAATCCGCCTTACTATGTGCTTTTATTTTTATGCAGGTAGAGTGCTCTTGCCCCCTTTGGAGTTCTGGCGCAACCAAAAAGTGCTCTATGATCCGGTTTTTATCTTCTAAGTTTACATCCACTTTTAACACACTCAGATTTTTAAATATGTATATGTATTGTAGCCTTGTAGGATTTATATTGTTCACTAACTGGCAAAAGTACCTCAACATTTGATGCTTATTTCTCATCTAGTTACTTAGGATCTCCATATATCTTAATAGTTTTATTGTTTACAAATGGTGCATTCAACATTGATGATTCCTTTCTCAACCAGTTACTCAGGATCTGTTTTTTGTTCTTTTTATTTTAGAATCGACAAGTGTCTGGTCGAGGAACCCATGTAACACAATCATCTATAGGTATTTTGTTCTACATACCATCATAAAGCTGTATCGTGGTTTCAGGAACTGTGATGTAGCGCTATGGTGGTACCTTAATTTGCACAATTCTGATGGGCTTACAAATGTTACTATGATTCTTAACAATTGTTCATATTTCATAACTCGTAAATTCTACCTACCATCATAATACCACAACAAAACAAATTATGTAAATGTTTTGAAAGGTGTATTTCCAATAACTTACTACTTTAACACGACCGTATCATGTGTAGTTCTTTAATTTTTTTATCTTGATCTAATGCTGTTTTTTTTGTGTGATGTAGATATTTCCGACGATTACTAGGCATTTTAGATGAAAGGTAGAAAAGCACGAAAGCGCAGTCACTGTAGTTAGTTTCACCTTTGCACTTTTTGATAGCTGGATGTGCCAGGGGGATTATGTTTTCAGTGGTATGTAACTATGTATAGTCTTTTGTCATGATATTAATCCTGTAGCACGGTTTGTGCAGTATGTTCTCGGGCAAGTAAGAATATCGTTTCAGGTTTGGATGCATTATGTATATCTTGATTATTGTTTTGTTTGTTGGTTGATTATGTGTTTCAAATTACGTTTTAAACGCTAAAGATAATGTTGAACTCGGTGTGTTTTAATCTATTACAATTATGCTTTGGCCAGTTATGAAAATTGTAGAATGTCAAATAACATCACTGATGTTAAGATCAGGTTAAATGATTGACTCTACCTCGGGCATTCATAAAGAAAGACTATATCATCACTTCTTGTTTTGAAGTAATAGCATGGAGCTAATACAACTTTTTTTCTGGAAAAAAAGGCAAAATAAAAAGCTAGTAAAATAAATGGGTTAACGGACCAGGATTTCTCTGATACTCGGATTCGGGAAGGGCGAGTCTTTGACTCAAATGCACATGGCCTGATCCGGGTATCTCGTGGCGGGAAGGGTGAGTCTTTGACTCAAATGTACATGGCCTGATCCGGGTATCTCGTGACTATTTTTGACCACTTTTTTTGTTTATCCTCGAATGCGTACCAAGTGAAGTTTGAACTCTACTAACATATAACACAAACTTTTATTTCATGTAATTTATATTTCATAGCTAAATACTAACTAGATCACATCTTCTTAACATACACTCTTGTATAATAAGTAGCATGGTACCTTCAAATTAGCAACAACGACATTGTTTTTGACGTAATTTTCTTTTGGTGCAAAGTTTCTTTTTACTTTGTGGTTCACATTGTCTTGGTACATGGTTGTCTCTTTCAATAATATATTTGATACCGTAGAAAATACAACATATATGTTCGACGTTTGGGAGTGACGGTAGGACACATTTCAATGTTGTTCTTATTGTCTCTTTTTCACTGAATTCTCATACAATCTCTCGAAAAAGTTATTCTCATACAATCTGTCGAAAAACTTATTTATGTGATGGTTTGGATAATTTTGGTTATTGGACCATTTTTGTTTAACACATGTAATTTTCAAATCGCTTAAATGCCTCTGGATTAAGCTAAATACACCATGTATTTAAATTAAGATGAATGAAAAGTAAATTAAAAAGAAAGCACAATGCGTATTAGAAAGTAATTGCTTGTCATTCAATAGCTAATGACATATGTGTAATCGCCATTACTCGAGAAGAACGCTACGTTCACAAAGAGTTTAAAATTATATCTTCAAAATAACTTGTCATGTGTAATGGTCAATCATTTTGCATCATATTATATTTTTCTTATCTTTTACCCTCCACGATTAGTTCTTGGCGTCGTTGTGTGAATATAATTTATAAACTTTTGTGGATATTCCATTTCTCATTACTCAAAATTATAGGAAAGGTTATATGGTAAATCAACTTTACTATTTTAAGAGCTTTTAAAAGATTAAGTGAAATGTATAACCTCATTAACTATGACGTGGTGATGGTGTAATCTTGATGATGATGGTATGAATTTAAATGAGATAGGTTATATGTACCCATTAAAATACAAGTAATACCATCTTCTTTTTTTCTTTTTTTTTTCGTTTTTTTTTCTAATAATGTTTTCGTTATAAAACTGTGAAACTGAAATTACGAAACAAAAAATATAAAGTTTAATAAGTCAAAAGTATTAAAATGTCAAAAAATGTGAAATAGAAACTGTTAAAAAAATGTGTTATACTCTTAAATACAGTGAGCCGGGGATGAGGGTGGTAAAAACTAAAAAATTGGGTAGGGGTCTTGAAGATGAAGTGAGGGTTTTTATAAGACATAATATTTGTATCTATATCTATTGTATAAACATTTAAGTTCATAAAAAACTAAGGAAGCATATGAACCTAGCAATATTGGGCTAAAAAACCGTTCCAATTGATTGAATCCTACCATGTTACTACGAAATATGTGTTACAATCATCCGCGCTAAATCTACAACAGAATCCACTTTGAGTTACAATCATCATTCACATTACCATTTGGAAACTAATGTCCTAAATAATTAACCAAAGTATCAACCTTTTAACATTCGTAAAACCAACACAAGATACAATAATAAGATCTAGACAATAGTATGAATTATGTACGGGTTGAGAAAAACATTCGGAAAACATCTTGAGAGAAAGTAATAGAGATCCATAGAGGATCATTGTTTCTTGAGAAAAAGTAATAGAGATCCATAGAGGATCATTGTTTCTTGAGAAAAACCTTGTTGGTAACTTTGATTGTGTCAATTATTATTCCACTGTGCATTCAATCAATCAATTTTACTCATACCTTAGTTGAGTCCGGATCTTGGTTTCTACAATTGGTTTCAGAGCCTCGGGAGAGTCTCTACGATACTAATAACAGTCTTTTCTTTACACCCATACAACCAAAACAACCTTCACCATGCCTGGATCAGATGATGAAATTGAAGTCACCAACAATCAAAACAACACATCTCTACAACAACTCAGTCTCAGTAACAGCAATGCAAAGTTCCCATACCTAAAGAAGGAGAAATATGATTTGTGGGCTATGAAGATGCATAATTGGATCTCCAACATTGATTGGAATCTCTGGGAAATTGTGAAGAAGGGGAACAGTTTGAAGAGGCATATCACAAATCCTGATGGTAAGGTTACCATCCTTCCTCCCAAATCTGCTTGAAGAGATATTGGTCATCGAGAGAGAATAAAGTCGAATTATTCTCCTTGAAGCTATACCCGAGGATCACTTGGGTGACTTTCACTACATGTAGGATGCTAAGGACATTTGGATGGCGATCAAGGCTAGGTTTGGTGGAATGAGGAGTCGAGGAGAATGAGGAAATCAATCTTTGAAACAACAGTTTCAAGAATTCCAAATCAAGAGGAAGGTATCCATAAGGGGTATGACAGTTCTATAAGATATTGAGTCAATTGAATCGGTGAAGGCAAAGCCGAGATAATGATGATCGCAACTCAAAGTTCTTGCGATCTTTACCTTCATCTTGGTTGCAAGTAAGCATTGCCTCAAAGCTAAAGGTGGGGTGGATATGCTCACTTTTGATGAACTATACAATGACTTAAATCTCTTGAGCCCGATGTGAGAAGTCCATTTCATTCATCCACTCCTAGTCACACTGACTTTTGTTGGGGCCTCCTCAAATAGGATGATTTATGCTCCAAGTCTGTTTCTCGGCATCATCATCCTACACTACAACTTCATCAAGTTCTCAACCTAAATCCAGTGGTGTATTGGAAGATGTGATTCACTCTTTTGTTGCTGATTATGACACTCAACATTAACTAGCCTTTGAGGACCTTGAACAGGTGGATCCATTTGACATGGAAGAGATGAACTTGAAGTGGCAACTGGCTATGCTCTCAATGAACATCAAGAAGTTTGAGAGTAAGTCTGGGAGAAAGTTTGGTTTCCAAGGAAGAGATCCAGCAAGATTTAACAGAAGCAAGGTCAAGTGCTTTACTTGTGGGCAGATGGGTCACTTCTCTAGAGAATGCAAGGATAGGAAGGCTGGTGATGAGGTGAGATATTCTTCCTATCAGCAGATTCAAAAGGAAGCTGGAACTTCAAGGTGGACCTCCACGACTCTTGTCACTATGGATGACCATGTCAATTGGAATCTGCATGAGCCCCGATAATGATGAAGGTCTGGTTCGGAGAATATTGGATTCTTGGCTAGGCGTACTTCGAGGATGGGCATGATCAAGTTGCCTTAATGGGCATCTCTCGGTACATAATTGTGTTTTTGGTTGTAGTGGCGTTATAATGAACTTAAAGAAGCCTATGATGAATTGAAACCTAAATATAATGAATGTTATGTCGAAGTTGAGGCTTATAAGCAGGCTTTAAAATATTAGAAAGACAAAAGTTTGATTTCAAAAGAATCAATTGGCTTATGATGAAAAGATCAGGGTGTTACAAAGTGATTTAGATTGTGCTAAAATTGATTTAAAACATACTGAGAAAGAAAAAGCTGAGGTAGTTTCTGAAAACCAGGTGCTAAAAGAGAAAGTAGATAAGGAAGTAGCTAGACATAAAGAATGGTTAATATCAGGTGACAATCTAGCTAGACATATCTATAGTAGTCAATCTGAGACCTCTGGGATAGGTTTAGGTTTTCAAAAGTATGTAGGATTAGAAGCTAGGAATGATGGGCGTAAAACTACACCAACAGGTTTAGCTAATTATGTCAAAGAATGAAAATTACATGCTGTCCCTGGACCTATTAGAGGAGAACATATGCCCACTGACCTTTCTATCACAGTTGACTTTGATGGATCACACCATTTATATGGCAAAAAGTCAAGTGACTTGCTAGACCTTAATAGCAAAACTAATGACTCTGTCTCTTGTTCTAAAAGTGACAAGTCGTCAGACCTAAAGTCCACTGACTATGCCTCATGTGATTCCAGTGAAAAGTCTGACTCACCTAGGCACACACCCAAGTCCAAAGTAGTTGATGATGAGCCCAAAACAAAGCCGGTTACTTATACATTAAACACAATTTTGCTTCTAGTTACATTTACGATAAGTTTATATGTAATAAACAAATTTGTGTTAAGAATGAGTCTTTTAAGAAATCTTGTTTTGTGTGGTAGTAAACTCCATCTTATTAAAGGCTGTGATTATCATGAGAAAAGGATGGGTGTTTCCTATGGCCACCGGACCTTTAGACCCACATGGACTAATGTTGCTAGTATTCCTCCATTTGTTCCCAAAGTTGCTCATGTGAGCGGGTAAACCGGTTCCTCTTTGGTAAGCCAAAGGTGTATCACATTTGTTTACCGACAGGGCTTAATAGGCCTTTTCAGTTCCTCGGTGGAGGATATTCTTCACCGATTACTACTGGTTGGTGGAGCAGTAATGCTAGCCTTATGCCCTATAGACCCACAAGTTCTTATTTTCGAGTCATATACACCTTATGTATCTCATATGAATATGGCACATGGTGGAGTTAGAGTGGCAACTAACGTTAAGCCCTCAACGGTAATTCTTGGAAAACTCGAAGGAAAGGTTCATTCGGGTACCCAAGAACAATGGTCTTTGTCAGTGCATTGATTGAGGGAGGCATAAGCCTAAGGGAGGCTTATTGTTGTATTTTTCTATTCTAACCATTTTTCATTGTTGGATCCTCATAAGCCTAAAGGGAGGCTTAGTGTTTCGTTGACACTACCAATTTCTTTGGTTTCTGCTGCTTGATGGTATATTTTACATGTTATGTATATTTTATTCTTTCTTTCTTTTATATTTATAGTTAAAAAAAAAAAAAAAAAAAAAGAAAAGAAAAAACATGTATATTCTTTGTTTGTCTAACTTTTCTTGCAGGTTTGTTGTACATTGTTGATGGTTATCGACTCACCAGCTGTGCCTTGTGTACATCAAAGAGTTGGCTAGTCCAAATGGTATAACTTTGGTAAAGACACATAAAATCTGTTGATAACTGTAATGGTTTGCTCAAAATCATAGGGTATGCAACTCACCCATGCTTAATTGTTGAGGGTTGTATGGTCATCAATTCACCATGGTTTATTCCTTTTTGGAATCCAAGAATTGGCTAGCCCACAAGTATATGGCTTGTGGTAAAGGCAGTGGCATACCATATTTGGTAATCAATTCACCAAGGGGATTCTTTCCACCTAAGCATTGACTAGTCACGAGCAAACGGCTACGGTAAAGACATTTCAAATCCGTTTATGGTTCTTCGATTTGCTAATAAATCGGATGGTTATCGATGTACCATAGTTTTCGAACTTAAACATATGGCTACTCCAGTAGTAATGGCTATTGGTAAAGAGACATCAAATCCATTATTTTCAATGATTCACCTCTCACGGGAGTTAAAACACCGGATGTGATGAGAATAGTATGAAACTAATATGTTTTGATGTACCTTTTGTCATTGTTCTTTGCAAAGATCCGGAGTTTCAAAGTTTTGCCATCATAGAGATGTGATTGATTGTTTCTTCTTTCGATGTTCGAGTACAATCCTCTAGTTCGGGTGTTCAAGCTCTATCAAGAAACTGGAACTTAACCTAGTCAAATTCGGTTTAGGGAGGATTGTTGAATTCTACTAAGTATGAATTATCTTGAAGTTAGTGCCGATAGTAACAATAATCCTTACTATGCCGCTCTATATCAAACGATACTATGCGCGGGTACTCGCCTAGTCCTATATAAAGGATATAGCACTCAAGTCTTACTAAAAAAACCTGAATTTGCACCAACATGAAGCTTGAAGCCTTGTAATATGAAGAAATAAATATCAACTAAACATTGTTAAAACTTAATAAGATTCGTAACATCAAATTCATAATAAAAGGTAAATTGTCACCAAATCGTTACAGGAACATACTCCATTTTCAAAATGGTGGAACCTTTTGGCATCACGTGCAACAATCAGTCTTCCAACGATCTTAGAGATAATCTTCAGTGCATTGTGGCAATCACCACAAAATCACGAAGATTTTTTATGATCCGTATTGGTGCACGAGGCGAGCTGGTCAAAAGGGCCTGAGATAAAGCAAGTCTTTCACTATGTGCAAGAAGCGCTTCTTCCTTGCTTTCTGGGTCAATGTCATGAAGTACAAAGTTTGTCTCAGGAACATACCCCACCTCTTTCATTGGCTGATTTAAACATCTAAGCTGACTATATAACACATGATAGCCCGATTCTTTCAACTTAGCTCATTGCCATCTCTTCTTGCTCATCAATAAACTCGAGCGAATCACCATAATATTTATGAGCTTCTTCCTTAATAAGTTCCGAAAGGCTCATTTCCCCTTTTGATTCTAATTGACAGACTAATAACTTAAATGTTGACCTATCAGGCTCACAACCTACCTCTTTCATCAGCTCAAAGCAATCCATGGTAAGTTCAATGAGGTTGTAACTCATCAAAGTTTGCAGCAATTTGTTAAAACCCTCAGTTTTCTTAGCCTCTAATCTACCTTTTTCGCTCTTCAGTTCAAGAAAAATCAAATCAACCTTATCAAACAACCCGTTCTTTGCCAAGACCACGATTATTTCAGCATATAATGATACATCAGGCTTATACCAATATTCCTTCCGAATCTCTGCAAATACCTACATGCAGAATAGTTAACAATGAGACAGAAACAATAATTCCGTATTAAGCTTGACTATAAATCCTTGTAAAGCTATGTTTTTAACAGCCAATTGCTCAATAACTCAAATAAAGTAACACAACGTGGGTCGATTTGGGCTGTGTTTTTGTCTCAAAATGGCCAAATGAAATGTAAAGTAGCTAAGGAACACGCCCAAGTCTATTCTTAATGTATTAAATTATTTTATTCAAAGATTTATACCTGACCAGTTTTGACATTTTCTGTAAGATCCTTTTCAGCCATGAACATGTCCCTTCCTCCCCAGGTCCAATAGAATTGCAAAATATAAACATACCTTCACTTCACTTCTAATATGGTCATTAGGCTTTAATAATCATTGTTAAAACCAGTATACTTTTCAAAATTGGTTATTCCAAGCAATTCCATAAAAAACCAGTAACAAGTTGGAAGGTTTCAGTAACTTTAAACTAATCTAGAAATGAAGTGACATATCGTCATTATTTATTGCAGTTAGTTAGCTTTTAGTGATTAAACTTGACCAAACTATAAATGGACTGACCATTAGAGCCAGCAGTGATTGGTCTTGGCGAAGGAGTTCACGGAGGATGGCCATCATATCAAACTTTAGTAATCTACTAAACTTGGAATGGATGACTTGTTGTTGCTTGTCTTCAGATACAGGTGCTCGTTTGAGTGCTTGAACTGTTTGGATGGCCTCAATGCTTAGATTTCGACCTTTCTGCAAAGGTTTCCTATTCTTGCCTCTGTCTCTCATTGTTACTCTCATCCGAACTACGCTACACGAACTTCCTTTGCCAAGCGATGGACCACTTGAGAGTAGCGTAAAAGTAGAAGACATACTCCTGATTGCCATAGCTGTCTTCAAGTTTACATTGAAATACATTTTTTTAAGAATTAACATTAAAGAATAAACAAATTAGTTGATAACAATCTAACATTACACATGTTTTTTTATAAAAAACGCAGATATAACATTCGCATATTATGTGTAAATATGGAGTACATAATTCGACAGCGTTTAAGAAATTATTACTATTATGCTACTTGAGATGAACTTAAACTAGATAATAAATATTCATATCTATTCTATATAATATATACTATATATAAAGGAAAACCCGTATTCGTCTATATATCGAAAATTGGAAACCATAAACTTTTATTATTGTTTTCGTTTATAACTCATAAACTTTTTTATCACTACAATTATCTGCCGCTATAAAATCCGTTGCTATGCACGAGTACTCGTCCTGTACATAAACAAGTGTAGATGATGAAAGTCTAAGAAGCATAAGAGCAAACAGTTGGTGTGCAGTGGTCAACGTAAAACAAATTCATACAATACAACAAAGTTATATTCTAAGCTAGAGCAATAGCATAACAGTAGCAGTACTAACATCTAGTGCGCAAATTTAATATTTAAATGAAATTAAAGAGATTACCTACAATCAGGGCCTCCAAATGATTATAGGCACAAGTGTTAATTAAGAAGATGACAACTTTTAGGTATTTACATTCAAAACCTTAAAGTTTCACCTTTCTACACTTTCGACCAATTTTATGAAAAAAGGTAAAATAATAAGCTAGTAATAACATAAATGGGTAAGCGAACGTGGATTTCTCTGTTTAAGATGCCCCGGATTAGAAATGCCGAGTCTTTAACTCAAATGTATGTGGCCTAAATAGGGTATCTTCAAATGTGTATCTAAGGATGTTTGAACTCTATTGATATATAACATAACTTTTAGAGTGAATTACATAATTGGTCCTTGTGGTTTGTTGAAAATTGCAGAAAATGTCCATGTGTTTTTTTTTTGGCGCGTTTCGTCCTTGTGGTTTACAAATCTTACGGTTTTGTCCTCGTCCAAAAATGTCCGTTAAGTGTCTTGCGTTGTTAGTCCTTCGTTAGTGCAGTCCGTTAAGTGTTTTGCTTGTTAGTCCTTCGTTAATAAATTTTGCACCGTTAGTCCTTATTTTTTAAATATAGTTTTCCCAATCGGTCCTCCGTTAATAATAGTTTTCACCGTTTTGTCCGTTTTATCCGTTTCGTTCGTTTTTATCCGTTTCCCGTTTTTCGTTTATCGTCTGCTTTTTACGTTTTATCCTTTAAATCTTTTTACGCTTTTGTCCATTTTGTGCATTTTTTATCCGTTTCGACCGTTTTTTACATTTTATTCGTTTTCGTCGGTTTTTTAAGTTTTTGTCCGTTTTGAAAAAAATATCAAATTTAAAAAATTGAATAAAAATTTCAAAAAATTTTTGAACAAAAATATTTTTTCAAATATTTAAAAAAAAAGCGGACATTGAAAAAAATTTCGAAAAATATTTTTTTCAAATATTTTTTAAAAATCTTAAAAACTTTCCGAAAATATTGAAAAAGCGAAATATTTTAAAAAATATATATTTTTGAAAAATATTTTTTATTCAAAATTTTTTTTTGAAATTTTTATTCAAATTTTTTTTAAGCGGACAAAATGTAAGAAAAACCGATAAAACGTCTGAAAAACGGACACAACGAAGAAAAGCGGACAAAAGCGGATGAAACCGATAAAAGCGTGAAAAATTGGACAAAACTATATAAAGCGAAAGAAAGCGGACGAAAAACGTAAAAGCGGGAAGCGGATAAAAAGCGAAGAAAAGCGGATAAAAGCGGACAAAAGCGGGTGAAAAGCGGACAAAAACGGAGGACTAAGTGGGGAAACTATATTTTAAAAATAAGGACTAGCGGTGCAAAATTTATTAACGAAGGACTAACGGTGCAAAACACTTAACGGACTGCACTAACGAAGGACTTACAACGCAAGACACTTAACGGACATTTTGGACGAGGGACAAAATCCGTAAGATTTGTAAACCACGAGGACGAAAGCAAAAAAAAAAAACAGGGACATTTTCGCAATTTTCAACAAACCACAAGGACCAATTATGTAATTCACTCTAACTTTTATTTCATTTATTTTATTTTTCATAGCTTTATACTCGATCACATCTTCTTAACATACACTCTTAAATAATTAGCATGGTACCTCGCAAATGTTGGTGTCACACCCTCAAAAAGTGACCGCTACCTTTCGTCTAAGATTAAAGTTAGTTGTACACCACTTCAACTTACACATCAGCGTCATCTCAGTTTTCTCTCTCATCTCACTTTCATTCACTCCTCTCTCACTTTTCATTCGTAGTGGTCACATTCACCTCACATTTCATTAAAATATCACCCACTTTATACAAATATAACCCACTATACTTCACACACATTCACAAACCATAAAAAAATATTAAATCACCAAAGGTGTCCCGATCACCCTTCATTGCACAAACCAAAGGTAAGGGCGTGAGGCTGTTATGGTGTTCACATGCGAGATGATGGCTCACCTTGCCTTCCTCACGCCCATTACTTTCAGGCTAATAGTCATCACTTACTCACCCTTTTCTTTCTTTTTTTTTTTTTTTTTTTTTTTTTTAAATACCCATAATTATACAAATATATTGTTGGGGTTATGAGCCCGTAACAGGTAAGATAATCAATATAGCAATAGCAATACCACTAGGTGGTTCTGGGATATCACTTGGAATCGTGTAATCACTTTTCAAAGTAAACTATTCGACCACAATGCAGGTTACACGAATATCTACTTGGGATAAGACCAAATGTAGTTATAGAATTATGCACAATTCAATAACCCTTTTGCTTAAGTGTTAATCGTTTTCGTGTCTTTTCATGCATGATCGATTTCCTATTTATAGGAAAATACTCTTAGCTAGTCAAATTGAATTATGAGAATTAATCGCCCATTAATCGCCTCATAATTATCCCATTATAGTTGTTAGTGGTTACATGACCGGTTAAGCGTGGTCATTATGCGATTGTAGGCGCCACTTGAATAGGTCAATGCCCGTTACAAGCAAGACTTTCACACTAGCAAGTACTTTCATAACACTATTAGTGGAAACACCGCCCATCGGCACCAACTAAGTACTAGCGGTGGAAACACTGTCTGCTCGATGCTAACCAAGCACTATCGGTGGAACACCGCCTATCGGTGCTAACTAAGCACTAGCGATGGAAACACCGACTATCGATATAAACCACTATTAGAGTCGGGGTGTTCGGGGACCATATGGGTGTACACTTGTACCTCGACCCATTACCAGTGTGAACTAATCCCACAAGTGCACTAAATTTTCCAACAATCCTCCTCAAATTTAGTTCACTTCCTTTGCATGAAAAACAAACATTAAACAAAACATGTGCATAAACGAAAATATCACGAGGTTGAATTTCCATCTTAGTACATTACACGTTCAAATATTCGAGAATCGGTGTTCTAAGAATTGAACCTTGACCCGTTTGAATACACGAAGATAAAATACACACAAGTTTTCCAACACTTAAAAGCTCCCGACACTATACAAGCCATGTGTCCATATCCAAATTCATAAATGTTGTAAAGCTAAAGTCCAAAAGCTTCACGAGCGGCAAAACTTCAACATTTACATAGGTGGTTCCTCTTTATTCATGCTCCTCGCCAAGCACTTTTCAAAGAAAATTAACCATTAAGTAAAGACTTCATCCTCCTTTTTGAGTTACGAGCACAACCTTGGGATGTAAATAAAACATGTGCTCCAGTCAATCGAATGTTTAGCTTTCCACATTAAACTCGGCTCCCAAGTTTCCTTAGGAGGAGTTGGGTGTCCTAGCATTCGATGACTAAGTTGGACTTAAACCCATCCATTTAGCGGACTTTATAACCAAGTCTCTAGCCAAACCCTTCGTCAGTGATCGGCTAAATTTTGTTGAGATCTAACAAACTCTATAGATAGCACCCATTCATGA
Source organism: Chrysanthemum lavandulifolium (assembly GCA_022545495.1). Lineage (NCBI taxonomy): Eukaryota > Viridiplantae > Streptophyta > Magnoliopsida > Asterales > Asteraceae > Chrysanthemum > Chrysanthemum lavandulifolium. The sequence goes on from CM040239.1 coordinate 128,106,922, forward strand.
TAAGCTCACGAATCATGTTATGTCCGACACCTAAGTGTCTAGACTTACCATTGTACATCGGCTATAAGCCTTAGCCAATGTAGTCGCACTATCACACGAGATAGAAATAGGTGCTATAGGTTTGAGGCCACAATGGAATCTCAAGCAAGTTTTCAACCATTCAACTTCTTTACAAAGGCTAAAGCCACAAATTGATTCCATTGTCGAACCGGTGATACAAGTTTGCTTCTTGGATGCCCAAGAAATTGCACCTCCACCAAGTAGGAATACCCGGCCCTTGGTAGACGAATTGTCTTGATATTCTTGATCCAACTTGCATCGATGTATCCTTCCAACATCGAAGGATAACCGAGATATGAGACTATATTCTATAGTTCTCTTCAAATACTTCATACCATGTAGACTGACTTGCGATGATGAGCACTAGGATTACTAGTATACCGCTCAATTTTCCCACCGCAAAACCAATATCGGTCTTGTACAAGTCATGGCATACATCGAGCACCAATTACCCTAGAATACTCAAGTTGAGATCTGACCTTGCCATGATTAGGCATCGACTTCTCACAGTATCCATAGGTGTACTCACAGAGTACAATCAAAGTAATTGAATTTCTCAACACCTTCTCAATATAATGAGACCGAGAGATAGAAATTCTTTTACTTTCATGGATAACATCGACCTCCCCATGTCCTTCATGGAGAACCTTGATGACAAAAATTCCTTTGTCGGTCAACTTGATTTTGGTCGGTGCCAAAGATCAACATGTCATCAACATATAGACAAATGATGACTCCTTTACCGTTTCATCAAATTTGCTATATACACATTTGTCGACTTGGTTAAGAACATAACCACTAGACAAAACCACTTCATCAAATTTTTGATGCCATTGCTTAGGTGCTGTTTGGTCCATATAGAAGCCACGAGGTTGGTTCATGTAAACCTCCTCATCCAATTCACCATTTAAGAAAGTCGTCTTCACATCCATCGATGAATAATCGTTGTGAATAGATGCCAAAGCAATCGGCGGTCTTATGGTATCGTCACGAGCCACAAGGGCATAAGTATCAAAATAGTCTATCCTTGACTTTTGTTTAAAGCCCCGAATGACTAGTCTAGCCTTGAACTTTTCAATAGTTCCATCTACCTTCATTTTCCTTTTGAAAATCCATTTGCAACCCAAAGGTTTGCAACTGTGGTGATCAACCAACACCCAGTGTTGTTCCCATGATGGAATCCATCTCATCATTGATTACTTCTTTCCGGAAAGCAATATCCTAGGACTTCATTGCTTCTTCAAATGTCTTGGGATCATCCTCAACAATGAAGCAATAGGAGTATTGGTCCGAGACCTCATCCTTGTTCCTTCAACTAAGTATAGTTGAAACTCGAGTCCAAATGACTTTTGAGTCCCGACCCTTTGCTCTTCCCGAGCACGGTTCGTGTTTTTGCACCACAAACTCATCAGGACCACCGATGGTTCATCATCGGGGACCTCGATACACCAGTGTCATGAGTTCCATTAGGAATCCTATGACTTGGTCTAGGGACCGATGAGAATCTATTCTCATCAAAGTCGCATCCCTTGATTCAATTATTGAGTTAAGCGAAACATATTCATTAGGTTCAATAACATAGAACCTAAAGCCTTGGAATGCTCGGCATATCCAACAAAGATGCGATCGATGCCTCTTTCACCCAAAGTATTTAGCTTTGGATCGAGAGTCTTACAATGACCCTACAACCCCAAACCTTGAGATAGTTCGGGTTGGGTTTCCTTTTAGTCCGAGTTCATAAGGGTAACCTTGTTCCTTTTGTTAGGAACCCTATTTAATAAATAGCAAGTTGTTAACATAGCTTCACCCTGAACCCTTGACTCGATCCTGAATAGGACAACATGGAATTAACCATCTCTTTCGGCACCCTGTTTTTCCTTTCGTAAATACCATTTCTTTGAGGAGTATAAAGGCGATCGTTTCATGGATAATTCCAACAGATCGAAAATCTGAGTATCCATGTACTCACCTCCTCTATCGATCCTTAATCTTTTGATCGAGGGACCCAGTTGTAATTCAACTTGATTTTAAACACTTTGAATTTATCTAATGCTTCATCCTTGGTATGTAACAAATAGACATAACAAAACCTTGAAGCATCATCAATAAATGTCACAAAGTACTTCTTATTCCCCAAAGAAGGAGTGGCATGAAAATCACACAGTCATTGTGTATAAGCTCAAGAGCTTAGTCTCACGACTAACACCACGAAAAGGTTTCTTGGTTATCTTGGTCAACATGCAAGTTTTACACTTTTCGTTGTCCATGTCAAAAGTGGGATTAACCCATCCTTAGACATATCTTGCATTCTTTTATAGTGTACATGGCCAAGTCTTGCATGCCATAGGGTAGAGTCGGTCGGTCGGTGGTGGTCACAATCTTTGAATTAACACTATCGGTGACAATATTAAGCCGAACATTTAATTACACAAATATCAAAACCAATAAAAACACCATGCTTAGAAAGAACAAATTTATCGACTCAATAACTTGTTTATATCCATGATTATTCAAAATACTACTTGAAACCAAGTTCTTCCTTATATCGGGAACATGAATAACATTAAACAAAGTTACAATCTTTCCGAACTAAATCTAAGATCTACACAACCATGACCATGCACCAAGGTCGTTGACTCATTTCCCATGTGAAGAATAGAACCATCATTCGTTGACTCATAAGTCTTGAACCAGCTTCTATCTTTGCACAACCCACCATGCAACATCATCATCCCGCATAATAAGATTCGAGATACATATGTAACATAATAAATCTGAAAAGACTTATTAAACATATTCGACCTTTCGGTGAGTTGGTGAACCACCACTCCCTCGAACCATTAGTGCTGATCCATTGGCTTTACCACCAACTTTAACACCTTTGCAATCCCTTTTAATGTAACCGGTTTGCCACATTTCCAACAAGTAGGTGTTGCCTTCTTGTTAGGATCGCCCTGTGTTGTCATGATATTTGCGTTTGCCTTTGTTGTCATTGTACACGGTGGAGTTGTTATGCTCCACCATATTGACAACATATGCACCGATAGCATTGCTACTCTTTGGCTTGTCATTATCACGCACTTTGAGAGATTCCTCAATGCGCAGATGATCGCCCAACTCAACCGAGTTAACTCCTCCTTTTTATGTTTCAAGGTATGCTTGAAATCTTTCCAAGAATGGGGAAGTTTATCAATGACACAAGAGACTTGAATAGCCTCATCCATGTGCATATTGTGTTGTGTAAACCTTCCAAGTATACCAAGAAGTTCATTGTATTGTTCCATAAGCGGTCTTGAATCAGTCATTTTGTAATTTGTGAAATTACTTACAAGGAACTTCTTACTTGATGCATCCTCACCATATATTTGGCATCCAAGGAATCCATAGTTGTTTGGAAGATTCAAAGTTATGATAAATATCAAGCGAGAGAATCGGACATACCATTGAGGATTAAACCTCTGCAAATGTAGTCATCATTCTCCCATTTGCTCCTCCTCCGATCCGCTCCACGGTAGCATCATCCCCATCATCGGGAATAGGTGTAGTTAGCACATACACCACACTCATGCTTGACAATGAAGAAGTGCATCTTCTTCGCCATCTCCTAAAGTCCACCCTTCAAACTTATCAAGCTTAGCAAAGTTTGAAGCCATGTGTTTCATTAAAAGAACAACCATTGATTATCACAAATAGTTTACTTTGATTGTTGGGGTTATGAGCCTGAAACGTGGTAAGATAATCGCGAGCAATAGCAATACCACTAGGTAGTTACCGGATATCACTTGGAATCGTAATCACTTTCCAAAGTAAACTATTCGACCCTAATGCCCGGGTTACACGAATATCTACTGGGATAAGACCGAATGTAGTTATAGAATTAGACACAATTCAATAACCCTTTGCTTAGAAGTGTTAATCGTTTTACGTGTCTTTTCATGCATGATCGATTTCCTATTTATAGGAAAATACTCTTAGCTAGTCAAATGGAATTATGAGAATTAATCGCCCCATTAATCGCCTCATAATTATCCTCATTATATTGTTAGTAGTTACATGACCAATTAAGCGTGGTCATTATGCGGTTGTAAGCGCCACTTGAATATGTCAATGCCGTTACAAGCGGTACTTTCACACTAGCGATGCTTTCATACCACTAGCGGTATTTTCATAACACTATTAGTGGAAACACCGCCCATCGGACCAACTAAGTACTAGCGGTGGAAACACCGCTCATCGATGCTAACCATGTACTATCGGTGGAAACACCGCCTATCGCTAACTAAGCACTAGCAATGGAAACACCGACTATCGAGACAAACCACTATTAGAGTCGGGTGTTCGGGGACCATATGGGTGTACATCCGTTACTCTCGACCCATTAACAAAGTGTGAACTAATCCCACAAGTGCACTAAATTTTCCAACATATATCATATAAATACTCCACACAAACTAAATAACCAATAATAAAAACATTGAGGGCCTAGTAGAGTCAGAGGCTTGTCTTCAAGAACTGACATCTCGGATTTGGCCCACATTTACACTTTTCCACAAGTAGCGTGCACCTCACATTTGGTTGCATTTTTTAGTGGCCCACGCATGACTTTCGGCTACTCAGTAAGAGTGACGCGTGACCTTGGTTCTCACCGAGGCTCACGGCTCTCGCTGGGAGCAACCTAACTGAAAAACACCTAAAAACAATAAACAAAGACCGTACTACATAAATAAATAAAAATCGCCTTTTGCAAAAAAAAAAAAAAAAAAAAAAAAAAAAAAGACCGTGCTACATGGTAAAAAGAGAAGGTGATTATTTAGATTGTTTGGCGTATATATCGTCACATTACTTTTAGTCATATTCATCTTCTAAAGGTATAAATATGTAAACAATTTAAATTTGAGTGTCATACTCTGCAAATCCATCCCACTAAAACAATTGACCATATCTTTTGAAATAAATGCAAAAAAGACCGTTGGATAAGAACCTCAAAATCTGAAGAAAACAAAACACAAAATGAAAGTTTGGGATTCATTCAAAAGATTATTTCACCCTTCAATGGAGTCTAATGACATAACTACTGCTGACAACTTCAACACACCTTCTTCTTCTTCTTCTTCTTCCTTCCCTCCAAATGTAACTTTTACTTTCCTTAAATAAGTTTGTTACAGTTTATAAATTGTTTGACACATTTTTTTTGAAAACAACAGGTAACTTTGCAAGATTGGTGGCTCACTAGTCTCAAGAGTGATGATGGTAGAGATGCCATTGGTGTTCAAGGCATCACTGCCCCTATTTATCAGTACTTTCCTCAATTTCTTTATTACTGGGTAGTTTTTAATTATTATTTTTTTGAAGTCCTAAAAAGATGTTTTGGGGGTTTTTTTTTAATGAAAATTTGCTTATTTTTTGGTCTTAAGTTGTAAAATCTAGTAAGCTCATTTTTTTCGGCTAGCTTAGTAAGTTAGTGGTGATCTAACATCTAAGGGTGTGTTTGTTTAAACTTATTTATAGGCTTATGAGCTAGTCTGTTTTTGGCTTATGTTTAATAAACCCAATTTTTCCGGCTTTTTTAAAACTTATGGGCTTATATAAAGGATTAATTTCATATATCACCCTACTTTCACCCTACTTTCATGATTAATTTCATATATAACGAGTGCAAGTATTGAATGCATAATGTACAATGTTTTTAATGCATTTTGGGTATATATGAAATTTCCATTCTAAAAATGAGAGGAGATATGAAATTGCCCTTATATAAATTTATTATGTCGAAAAAATTGGGCTTAGGAAACGTAAGCCCAAAAATAAACATAAACAAAACACCCGCTAAATAATCCCATAAACTCTGAAAATAAAATAAAGGGTTGTAGCCTAGGCGCCTAGCGGTAGTTCATGTGGTGTGAGAATGCTTTGCAGCCAAGTGGGTTCAAGTCTCGTCTCGGACATGTGTGATGTGTAATGTGAGATAGTAAGTTTGCTTTACGAAAACCAAAAAACATAATCCAAATACACCCTTTTGAAAGTTAAGTAGAAAAATAAAGGAACGCTACAATACTTAGTATAAAGTTGGATACATTTCTAGATGAATAACCCTTTCTCTTAATGACTAAGATGTACAAAATGATTAGAACAAAACAAATGATAAATGGCGTGGATAACTTATGCAGATAACCAGTATCATTACTTACATATTGAGGCTATGTGTGTGGTTATGGCTGAAAAAGTGGTGATATATTTGAATACTACAACGGTTTTAGTAGTGCTTAGTGGGTTTTCGCTTTTCTTTTATGGCATTGGTACCGTGGGGCTTTACGTATTTAAAGGGATTGGTATGGGCGTATGGCGTTCCATTGGAGTCTGAGATGGAAAAGAAGGATAAGTTTAGGAATGTGTTGTGGATTACAGTTGGTTTAGTTGCTTTGATGTTTGAGTCCTTTTGTATCTTTGGTTAATTTGTTATGGTGATAAAACGAAAGATATTACTTTAATCAGACTATCTCATTGAAACAAGACATCAAAATACCGCCTTATGTAAATTCCATCGTAGCGCCTTCCCCATAAATCAGATCCCAAATATGTCAGAACATAACACCATATCTATAACAAATAAGTTAGTTATATTTGGAAGCTTAGTTAGATTGGTATTTTCGATAACTCTTTTCTTTTGGACCAAGGTTTACGTCTCTAACTGATAGAACCATAGGATGATATGATTTGAGCGTAAATTTTTATATTCTTTGCTGTCTGTTTTGTTATTGAGATTGTTTTCTACACATACTTGTTTCCGTATTTATTGTCAAATTGACATGTAATTAATGTATCCATTTGGTTGTGGATGAAATTATAGAAATCAGGCTGAGCAGTGCTTCACTTCTGCACCTATACTTAAGGCGTTTGATTACCATGGGTTAGAGACTGTTGACGGAATACATATAATTTTGGATGGTGACATTAACAAAGGTCAAACGCTTGAAAATGGATTTCCCCCTAAGGTATTCAGACGAATCTTGACTATCTGATAGAATTTGTTGTGTTTATTTGCACTTAGCAGTGTTGGTAGCTGTGTTACCTTTTTAACCATCTCTTTTGTCTCTTGAATAGCGTCGTTTATTTTTGGGTCATAATTATACCTAGTCATAGACTTTTGTTTTGTGATACATCTTCTAATTCAAGAAGAATGAAACTTTTTAACTGGTATTCAACTGAGACTTACGAGGTTCTTTTTAACTGTTCTAATTCAACATTTTTTCCTTGTTCCGTTATCCTTAATGAGGTTCTTTTTAAGGCGATTCTGTTCACAAAGAAGTGAAAGAACCACAAATGTTTGCTAGCTTTCACTGTTTTGAGAAGTAAGTTTAGTCGCCTTGATCAACGAAATATATGTATGAGTACTTATCACGCAACTGTTGGGTTCAGTTGCATTTTATGTTAGATATATATCAAGAAAGACATGCTGTTAGCTGTATTCTAGACTTTTAATTGTACTAGAGGTTTAACATGCAGAGTGACTGGTTGAATACCGAGTAAAGCATACATGTTTCATACTTGAGAAAACTAAGGAAAGATTCATAGGCTTCACAATTCGAATTTGGCGAGGAAAAAAGCCATTTATATTAGAAACTAGGAGAGAAATACAAAAAAAGACTTGCGGTTTATTCAAGTGAGCACTAGCTATCTGAAATCTGAATTAGTATCTGTAGCCATCTGTTGACTGTTGCTAATACATTATGTTAAGTCATATATCATATATCACCTTGTAAGTTCAACAGATAGTTGATCTACAAGATGAGGATAGCAAGATAGCTGTGCAATTGAGAATAAGTGCAGCTCATATCCATCTTTAAGAATTATGATGTTTGATTATTTTAGCCAAAAGACTTGGAACCTTTGCTCATTGTAGTTTAATATTCCATAATAATGTAATATTTCTTTACCCTTACAGGTGTTTGATCATTTTAAAATTGGTTTTCCCTGTCATTGGGAGGAATTTGTTGTGGATACAGGAGTTCAAGGTGTTTCTTTACCCTTGCAAGATTGTGATATCTTCGGTGTGGATATAGGAGTTCAAGGGCATGGCCACACAGTTTTTAGCAATGAAACTATTACTGTTCCTGATGCATCCTCACAGTTCGAGGATGATCCAAGTTTCAGAATGAGTCCCATGAACATTGATGTTCATGACATGAAGCATAAGGTCACAAGAAATGACTTAGCTACTATATCCAAGTGTTCAGGTGCTTCTGGCAGTAAAAGTCGTTCTTTACTACAAAAGATTGCCAATTTGGACAATGTAACTCCTATTGACCCTGAGAAGTTAGAAAATACTGACATATTTCGGAGGGATAAGAATGATGTCTTATTAAATACAAAGGCTGGAAATCGCGATGAGCAGAATGTAGAGAACATTTCCTTAAATCTTTCTGTTGCATGTGAACAAGATTCAAATGAAGCTGCAAATTGCTCTCAGGATATGGATAATATGTTCACTATAAAAGGAAAACAGAATGACAAAGATCTTGAGGTTCAAAGAAAAAAGTTAACTTTTCAAGTTGGTATTTCAAATCAGGGAAAAAATGATGATGCTGATGTACACGGTGAATCGCAGGTTGCCACAAGAAAAGGTGATAGAAAGGCAAAATTTTCTAAAACTAAGTTTTCGGATCCGTCAAGTTGCGCGAGTGTGGGTGATGGATTCATAGTAAATGCCTCCTCTGATACAACTGCAAGGTGCAGAGTTGATTATCAAGAAACAATTATGACTCGGACCAAGTCTAAAAGAACTCTGACATCTGCAAGGCGCAGAGTTGATTATCAAGAAACAATTAGGACTCGGACCAAGTCTAAAAGAACTTTGACTTCTGGAAGCTCGGCTAGAAGGCAACTCATAGCAATAAGTCCTAAATCAGCTAGAACTATCTCAAAGGCCGAGAAGGTATGTTTATCACTTTATCTCTTTAGAGTTTAGATGCAAAAGGATCTCTGAACAACTATATTGGATGGTATCTTGTTAATTTAATCCATATATCCATATAGAAGAAAAACAGGAAAGGTAGATCTTGCAGTCCGTACAGCGAAGGTACCTGTAATGCTGCTGCAGCTGTAAGGCAGGGAATGGATCCTCAAGAGGCAATTATGACTTGGAGAAAGTCCAAGAGAAATTTGACATCTGAAAGCTTGGCTGAAAGGAAACTTATAGCAATAAGTCCTGAATCAGCTGAAACTATCTCAAAGGTCAAGAAGGTATATTTATCTCTATTACTAGAACATTTACGAGCAACAAAATTGGATTGTATCTTGTTTATTTAGTATCCATATTTTTGTTGTAGGTATGGTATCATACATCATACATTATTTTGTCAATAAAATGTTTTGTGACTACATATTATGCAATTGTGATGAAAGATTGTACTTACTTGTTTGTGTGGTAAGAGAGTTTTTAAGATTAAGTAAATGATCTGATGGTATCGTTATAATTGTTTGTTTGGGGGGATGAGGCTCATGACTTGACAACAACTAGCGTTTAGGTATTTTATTGATGTATTACGTTAACATAGAAGAATTTTTAAATCAAATGTGTGTGAATACAAAAAGCAATTTGTTCTCAGTTCTGATGATTATTTTGAGCAAGCGTCCTTGGTATTATCTTCTTAGCAGCAGTTTTAGAATTGAAGTTCTGATATTTGGATTATATTAGAATGTTCTTCTGAATCTTGGTTGATACTGCAAGCTCATGGTTAGTGTCCATCAAATATAAATATATTTGTATCGCAAAAGGTGATGTTAAGCTTCGAGGCATAGCTTCTAGTATGTCACTATAAATGCAATTTACTTATATTTGAAAGTATTTTATAGTGTATGATGATACTTTGTATGCCTATAGTACTGCTTATAACTATGATTGCTTTGTATTATAGGGCTCCAAGGTAATCATTTTGTCTCCCGAGTCTTTTGGTGGAAAAAAATCTAGATCTGGTAAGAGCTAGTCTACAAAGCACCATATAATAAGTTTAATTAGATGCCTACAACCTTATTTTTTTGTCCGAATTAAACGCTTTGCTTGAATCCACCTCATTGCCTCTGCCTGCTATTATTTTTTCCAGGAAGAGTGCTCCTGCCCCGCTTGGAATTCTGGCGCAACCAAATAGTGCTTTATGATCCGGTTTGTAACAAGTTTCTAAGTTTACACCCCCTTTCAGACACTCTCATATTGTTAAATATGTATATATTGTTTCGTAATTCGTGAAACTACTACAATTGTGATTTCAGCACCTGAGGCTTAATACATCCAGTTACTTAGGCTCATGTTTTCCTTTTTTACTTTCAGGATCGAAAAGTTTGTGGAATCGAGGAACACATGTGACACAATCATATAGAGGTATGTGGCTTTAGTTACCAGCATCAACATGAATTGTGGTTACGGAAGTGTGATATAGCTCTTTGGTAGTACTTTAATCTGCACAATGCTCATGGGCTTACAGTTGCTATTGTAGTCCTGAAACATTGTTGATGGTGATAAATGTTCTTGATTTTAGTACTCCTAATTTTCGCCTACCATGGTAATGCCACAACAAACGAAGTTATGTAGAAAGTTTGATAAAGTGTATTTCCATTAATGTACTACTTTAACACGATCCTTATTATGCATAATGTCTTTTGTGATGTAGATATTTCTGGGATTAGCAAAGCATTTGGCAAAAAATGTAGTGAAGAGCGCAAACGCCGTTACAGTAGCCAGTTGCACCTTTTCGTAGCTGAATATGCGAGGTATGATTATGTGTTGAATGGTATGTATAGTCTTTATCATGCTATTATGGGATGAATGTAGTGAAAATGAAGTATAGAATCGTGTAGATTGTTTGTGCAGTATGCTCTTAAGTAATTTAGAGTATCAAATCACGTTTGGATATAGCCTAGTCCAGCTATTTTGTGATAAAGAACTTGTGCAGATGAAACGTGACGTTTACCTTTGATCCTTATTTGGTTTTTTGTGTGATTATTTTTTTAAGTGAAGAGTTAATGTCCCGTTGGTGAAAGTTAACCACAGTTAGCAAAACATATATACATCTACAAAACATTTCCAAACTTGAAGCGTTACAAACTAACTTGTACAAATGACTGGCCATACCATTTTAACTTTGGCATTGGACTCCTCGGAAAAATTTAGATACGCCCTTTTTGGCTTTTCCAGATTGACAATATCTTTGTTTGTTCAGTGCTCGTTCTGATGTACTGAAAAATCTGCTAAGATTATGAACTGACTAGTTAATATATGGTGAATAACATGGTTGTGGAGCAATCACAAGTAATTAGAGAACATTATTTTCTTATTTGATTTTTATCCTGACGCGTCCATATAAAAACGTGAAGCGTAGGCAAAGCGCTATGATAAGGTTTGGGCCGATACTTGTAGAAAAATATCATTCCAAGTCACTTGCCCACGATATGAATCGGTCTGGGCAAAGGTGGGGGATAATGTAACTATGTTGCATTGCCTTTTAGAGCTTGTTCATGTAATTGTTGGTCCAAAAAGACCACTTTTACTCGGTTGAGACTTTTTATCCAAACAACATAATGTTGTAACAAAAAGAGACTCTTAAGGGAGTGTTTGGTATATACATGGGAATGACTATGGGTATTAGATTGAGAAGAGGTTTACAAACCCGCCACTTTTGGTGGGTTTAAACTATGACCAAGTTTATGGGTTTGATTCCCATATTAATAATCAAACGCACTAACCAACAAACATGTATATGGCAATGAGAGCCATTCTTCCATTCTCATACCCGTAAACCAAACATTGGCTTAGTGTTCAAACTAAGACACCAATGAAAATATAAATATTACTGTAATATAAGAAAAAGAAATACAGTATTACGTGACCCAAGTTTTTGTAGGCCTTTGGGTTGACCTTAATGGTCTAATGGAGCTTAACGTTAATTTAAGATTAGCAAGGTATCAATAGTTTTGGACAACCTTTTTTTTTTTTTTTTTTTTTTCCTCCTGGCCATGAACAACCATTTATATACATGAACAACAATTTTTGGTGATGTAAAAAAAAAAGAGAGAACTAATTATTTAAATGAAAACTCAAAGTGATGTGTTCTATTCAATTGAGAAGATTTGATATTTACTTCTTGTAATGAGGAGGTTCAGTGAGTTTTATGTGCGACGGAAATATCATTAGATGATATTATTTGGGTTATTAGGCCGGTTATAATGGTAACTATTATCATTCATTCACGTCGGCGTTATATCATCATTTAGACATTATCACTATCATCTATTTTTAGCTTTAATGGTTATCACCATTAAAAATACTGCTTTATATAAATATATCTTACAAAATATCTCATACGCATTCACAAACTAAAAGAAGGTGATGTTGAGGGTGGTCACCATTATGTACAAAAAATAGAGGTGATGGGGTGTTTTTTATGGTGGTCACGCGTGAGAAGGAGATGAGGGGATGATAACGGTGATGAGGTCATCCCATTGTGACTAGTCTTTATAGCATTTGAGGGCTTGGTCCTTTTTTTTTTTTTTTTTATAATTTTAGAAAGGCAATATTTATAACGGGAACTAAACAAAAGAACAAAATACAAAAAAAATGGCGTCTCAACTCTTCAACAAGCTAGTTAAAGAGGAAGAGACCCAAGAAAGAAAAACACCACAAAGGTGCATACATACAACCATAATTGAGAGAATAAGTGGCATAGTACAAAACCCAAACATAGGCCCATGTACTGTCCATTAGAGGTGCAATCAAAACCGGTTTTAAAAACCGACCAACAAAACCGAACGGTTTAAAAAACCGGTTTTACTAAACCGAAACCGGTTTTATAAAACCGAATCGGTTGTACCGGTTTCGATTTTTCTAGCCGACCGTTTTTACCGGTTCTAAAGCGGGTTAAACCGGTTTTTTAAAACCGTTTTTAAAAACCGTTAAAACCGATTTTTTTTTTTTTTTTTTTTTTGTCGAAACCGCTAAAACCGGTTTAAACCGGTTTAAAACCGATCGTATAAAGTCAAAAGAGTTGGATTGAATACGGTGAGAACCGGTTTTGAAAACCGGTCAAAATCTGACCGTTGGAATTCAAAACCGGTTTTCACCGGTATTCAATGTGGTGAACCATTCCTAGGACCGAAATTTGATACACCTACTAGGTGGAATTCTACTTGCATTATGTTTGAAAATATATTACGACAACGCACTACTTTAGATGCTTTTAATGAATTACTTGTTGAAAAAACCGCTACTTGATAGATGACCAAGATTGCAACGACTACATGCTTTAACTATTTTTTACAAGTTTTAAAGAGGCAACAACTATAGTATCGGTGTTTATTACTCAACTAAGCGTTTTAGTTTTAAATCAAAGTTATGCTATGACGGAAAAATTAGACAATTAAAAGACTCATCTACTCAAATGTTTAGAAAAATGGTTAAAGTTATAAAAAGAGATTTATAAAATATTTTGCTAGTTTACCTTTGGTTTATACTTGTTCGCCGCACTTAATCCATGTTTAAATGTTGGGCGTAGAACTTTTAATAAGAAGAATAATGGAAAATTTAGAATTATCTTTTGGGTTGGACGGTGAAGATCCCAACTATATAGAATCTCAAGTTTTAAATTTAATGATTATTTAAAAACTGCATTTGAAATTTATGCAACAAAATATGGTCAACAACCAAACCCAATTATCGACCCAATGCGGGCGGTTCGTGTCGAATGACAAGGGACATTAACATAAACCTTTATAATACTTTACGTGAAGACGCTACAAAGCGTCAACGATCATCGGCCCCAAACAAGCGAGTTGGGACAATATATGGCTACAAACTTTTAACAACTTTAAGTCCCGATGAGTTTGCAAACTTTGACATTTTGGCTTGGCGGAAAGAGGAAATCAATTTCCAATTTTAGCCGCTATGGCTCGTGACTTATTAGCGGTCCAAGCTTGACGGTAGCTTCCGAATCGGCCTTTTTCATAGTGGTGAATTATATCGGAAAAAGGACAAAACTTAGCCCGAATCCGTGGAAGTATGTGTATGTTTGAAAGATTATATGGACGGAGAAGATAGGGTACAACATCAAACATCGTTGGAAGGTTCGATTGAAGAAGTTGAAGAAACTATAGCACAAGAAGAAGATGACATGGAGATATCACCTCCGGCCACCGAATTAGATGAAGGTGAATTTGAACCATTTGATGTTGAAGAGTTAGATGTAGAAGAATTTTTGGATGATTTAATTTCTTGAGTATACACGGTGATGGCAATGCCGAAGCTCGATATACTTGAGTATACTAATATGTTTTGGGTGATGGCCATGCGAAACTCGAAATGAATTAGTATTTATTTATTTTAGTTCTATAATTGTATTGTTTAAATAAAAGTTATGATTGTATTCGAAATGTATTAGTATTTTATAGTTTTAGTTGTATAATTGTATTGTTTAAATAAAAGTTATGATTGTATTCGAAATGTATTAAATGTTTTAAATTCCGAAAAAAAACCGAACCGGTAAAATACCGATAAAAACGGATCCGAACATTTAAAACCAAAAACCGAACCGGTAAAAACGAAAAAAACCGATTCGAACATTTGAAACCGAAAAAACCGATTCGAACATTTAAAACAAAAAAAACCGATTCGGAAAAAAGGCGATTTTGGAAAAGCGGTTTTGAAAACGGTTTCAAAACCGAAACCGGTTTTGTGCACCTCATCGTCCATGACCAAACATACACAAAGCATTTGAGGGCTTGGTCTATTTGTGTAGATGGGTCGAAACCGAATAGAGTTTTATTATGTTTCTTAGAGCACCGGGTACAGTGGTGTCATAAGACTCGTGCCATAGCCAAAAAGTTCCGTCACGTCAGCAAAACCCTCTATGGCACCAAAAATTCTATGACACCACATTCTTGCCGTTACCGTTGGCACCAGAAAATGTGGTGCCGTAAGACTTTTTTTTTTTTTTTTTTTTTTTTTTTTTTTTCATAAAATAAAACATACCCAACATATATAATTAAAATTTAATTTTATTATTAAAAAAAATATTACATAAAAATGCTAGTAAAATTGCAGCCCATTTTTGTACATTTGTGGCCCATTTTGTTTTGTATATTTCGGTTATGTAAAATTGCAGCCAACCCAAATTCTCACAACCCTTACTTTTCTTCCTCCTTCCTCCCTGCGCTGTCCACTTGAAAAAAAAATAAAAAAAATAAAAATTATGGCGTAGCATGGTGGGCACGACGTGAGCCCTTATGGCGCGAGGCCAGTGTCGTCTTGCGTTGGTCTTTGGGCTTGTGGGTTGGCGCTAACCTATAGCACCATCGCATCGATCGCTCTTAATGCTATATAGGATTTTAATATTTGATGTGATATTGGCAAAGGCGTGATTTTCTTCATTTTGATCGTTTATTTCTTGTTACCATCTTCCCGTTAGATTTTATTTTTCCGTTGCTTTTAGTTCATTATCAACATCTTGTTTAGATTTTAGTAGTTCTCACCCATTGTTTGTTGAGTTTATGATATATGAAATACAATAAAACATATAGACACCATGAGTACACACGGAAGACTTAGGATCATAACAAATAAATAATTAGCGAAGAATGCGTAACATACCTCTTGCAATTGGTAGATCTCTTCAATGGATGTGACAAAATGGTTTAACGATTTATCCTCACCGTTTTATAACTCAAACCAGGTTGGTGTAAGAATAGTGTCTTACTACCCGCGCTTCTTGTACACACGAATTAACAAAGCGAATTAAATGATTGCTAGATCTACAAAACTTTGTTTTAGAAAAACAAAACCAAACACCCTAAAGGGTATTGTGGCCGATTATTTGCAAGAGAAAGAACAAAGAAAACTTAGGTTAATGTGTGTGCACAAAAAGCTATAAAAACCATTAACCCTAGCCTTTGTATATATAGTGTATAAAATCTTTGGGAACAAGTTAGGGTTTTGGTTGTGTAAAACACCCCTATGGCCGGCCATAGCATGGCCCAAGGATACCCGAATCTTTTCCTTTTAAGATTTTACACTACTAGTCCTTTATACTTTACATTTAACGGTCGTTAGTTATTTTTCGTTAAATACTTAACGATCGTTAGCGAGTTTTGTATAATAATTAATCGTAATCAATTAACATTAATTATTAACTTTAATTCTCATTTCGTAATATGTGCAATCCAGTGGTCACGAGTTTGAATCCGGACATTCACGTATTTATAAATATATACATTTCAACATTGTTTAGTTATTTTATCTACAAAATGTCACGTTGGTTACACCATTAGCTAATTGAAGTATCCCAACGACCTAACATTTCAAATTAATTCTTGCAACAAGAAAACATTGCATCTGATGAACAATTTCTTATGTAATTGCCAAGTTATTCCCTCGATGATATCACCCATTATGTTCGTATTGTCTTTTTCTTTCAGCTAAGTTCAGTGTACTTTTGAGTGAACGTTCACGTGGTTTGATTAAATGGTAGACGAAGTCTCAGAATCTTCAAAATTACATGCACAGTTCCTATAAGAACTTTTGGTTTAGATATTGTTAGCCTTAATAGTTTTTATTAGAAGTGATGGTCATTCACATTTAGGAACTTTATATCATGTGTTAGATATCGTGATAGAATAGTCAACGAGCTCGTGGATTGGACTAAGCTAAATGGGTACTAGTTATGTTAAGCTTGCCTTTTATCCAATCCAACCCATGTCCAACCCACTAAGCCCATAGAAAGCCTTTTAGGGCATCATGTTACTTGTACTATATAAACCCCTCAAAGTCTCATTTGAGGGGTGTGCTTGAGTGTGTGTGTGTGTGTGTGTGTGTGTGTGTATGTTTTCTTTGGAATATACAACTTATTGTTTTCATCTTTCTATTCATACATACACGGTTTACATCTTAAGTCACCATCTTTCTCATCTTTATTTCTTTCTTCTAAGCTTAACGTTTGTGTTTGTGTTGAACGTGTTATACGCGTAGCGTGGTTTCACGTGGTGATACTTGTGTTCGTTAAGTGGGTTTGTGATAAGGTTGATATATCTAAGGTCCTACAATTGGTATCAATCGCCTAACAATGGTTTAGGAGTGTTTGTGTTTGTTTTGAAGTTTGGTACTGTACGCATAAAGCTCTCGTTATACATCTTTGACACGCTTAAAACTTTAATTTTTGCACCTAAAAATTCAAGATTCTTGTGGTAAGGTTTATTTGGTGCTAAAGTTTCAGTTTTTTGAAAAAAGTTCGAAGCTTTACGTGTTTTTCTTCATTTTTAAGCTCGTGTTTGGTTTGTTGTTCATTTCTACGCATAAGCATAAAAGGCACTTTGGGTGATTAAGGTCAATACTTTCGTGTTATTTGAGTATTTTGGAAGTTGTTTGTGCATGAAATCGGTTGAATCATGGAAATTTTTTATCGTAAGTTAAAACCCTATTTTTACGCATAAGAAAGCCAAAACCCTTTTTCTCGCATAAGAGTTTTGTGCGTTTCTTCGAGCTATAACGGTAACTCGGTGCTTCCTCACTGGATAAGTTTGTGGAACACTTCGACTTTTGGATATCTTTTACTTTGTGATAGTGTAAAGGTTTTTGGGCAAAACCCTAGATTTACGCATAAGCTAAATCTTACGCGTATAATTTCTTACGATAAGTATTTTCTTACGCTAAGCTTGTCTTACACATAAGTAAATCCTACGCACAAGAATTCTACGTTTAAGTTTTAGTCTCGATAACTCTATTGTTCTGGCGTAACTTGGGTAATGCAACGTAAGTTCTCTACGCCTAAGCACAATCTCACGCCTAAGCTTCCTACACATAAAGATCCCACGCTAAGTCTATTGCCTACGCCTAAGCACCATAGTCTACTCGTAACTTCTTTTGTGGAAAACTTGAGTAAAATTTAAATTTTGAGGAGACTAAGCGTTCAATTTTACGCGAAATTCAAATTTTGGTATAACTTGGAAAATTTTGGTCAAAATTCAAATTTTGGACCCAAATTCAAATTTTTCGGTCAAATTGGCGTCAAAATTGTCATAACTCAAAATTTTCATACGTCCTTAGAATTGATTTTTCTAGTGAATTTCAAATTTTGGGAGAAAAATTTTTAGGCCTAAGAACCAAGTTCACGAGTACGACTTTTGAGAAAACTTCAAGCGGCAATATCTTTTAAACACAACTCCTTTATCGTTGAATCGATCCTACATCAACTTTATCGGATCATACCTTCATCAATGGCAACTCAACAAGATATTCATGCACGGTAGGTCTGAAAACCGTCCTCTATGTTGGAAAAAGGTGGTTATCTTCAATGGACAAGTCGTATGCTTCGTTACATCAAGACCAAACCTAATGGAAAGCGATGATTCAATCAATTCGAGAATGGACCTTCAAGCCTCGATAAGTCCAAATCACGAAATGCTGATGCAACACCTCCCATCCCACCATCTTCTCGTGTTCAAAGCGAATCGAAATAATCAAGAGGATCGAAACAAGTCGACGGATGACATGGCAATTCATATTGTCCAACTGGGTTTACCAAGAGACATATTTCTTTGTAGTAGAGCAAATGTGAAAGCTGCTTCGATATGTGGGAGCGTGTTGAGCGGCTTTGTCATGGAGCAAATTGGTCAACAAGACATGGAGAACAAGCGCTAAGCGAATGGGAAAAGTTCACTTAACCTCCAGGAGAATCCATTGAATCCTACTATGGAAGGTTTTGTACTTTGATGAATGAGCTTATCGAAACAATTTAGCACCCGGAACTATCGTTCAAAACATCAAGTTCTGAACAATCTTCCGGAAGAATGGGGACGATATGTCACTATTGTCAACCAAACAAAAGACTTACAACAAGTGAACTTTGATCAACTAAGCGATTTTCTAAAACAAAACCAAGTGAAGTGAATGAAGTCGGGAAAGAAAGATTGGCAAAGAATCATGATCCATTGGCTCTTATTGCAAAGACTCAACCTTGGTGAATACACAACAACAAGCTTCATCATCTTCCAACAACAACAACTTGCGCAATACATTCCACAACCACAGTTGTTATCCTCAACAACAATTCTATCCACGGAACAACAAGTACTTCAACAACAACAGTATCCATAATACCAGGAACAAGGAATCACTGATCAAGATTACCATTATGTTTCTCAATTCATTGAATATCATATGAAATTAGTCATGCTACGCATCAATATACTTTCAAGTATATTCTAACTAATACTCAGATTTGTCTTAATTCAATATCATTCCTATGTTATTGATCGACAACGGACTATTTAGAATAACTTAAGTTATTCAAGAATTTAAACATGTAAATATAGGATAACATCATAATAAATGAGTAATAAACATAACAAAATACTTTATTTCATTTCAATAATAATGTTTAGAATATCCTTTTATCCAAATACTAAATAGATCAATGCATGATAATTCTTAGTTAATGAATTTTGCCACAAGTCATGCAACTCATACTTGTTGACAAGGCATAATTTCAACTAACTTTGATCTATAGGAATTTTGAGAATACTTATTTCAAAAATCCAATAAGTGAATTTCTTGTATGTGTTTACATATCTTGATATTGTCATATCATTCCATAAGGTGTGTGACAACTGAACCACCTTTATATGACAATCATCTTTCAAAACTTTTAAAGTTTAAAGTATTCTTTATTCTTTAATGTATAATGCAACTATTCTCTTAGTTGAGCATAACTAGTCAACATGGTCATCATCAAGGATACCGTGACTAGAATTGAGTGTCATCTCAATTATACTAGCATCATTGTGTACAACAATATGCTCTTTAAACATCCGTAAACTTTGAGCAGGTTATAGTGTAATGTTGGTGCCTACCAAAACTCAAGTTTGTTGGCAATGAAAATTATGAAACAATTGTCATATAATCATCCATAGAATCTAGGAGCATCTTGGTGTGGAATGTGATTCTAAATCAAACATATTCTTTTAAAATATTTATTACACTAACAACTTTCAATGTTGTCAAATCATCTTGTAATCAAGCATGACACAACAATCTTATACACAACATGATGTTCATGATGAATCTTCAAGTTAAACTTTAAGATCTCATCTATCTTGTCAAAGATATGTATTCATCATGTTCTATTTGACTCATTTATTTACTGCATATGTTTATAATAATAAACATATATTCCAAGGTTGTATATATTACTTCCAAATCTTACAAACGAAGTTTCATTCCCAACTAAAACTTAATTTAAGTGGAATGTAGTTGCCCATACAACATATAAGATTTAAAAAAAATAAATAATACTCCCACTAGCTTTCAGGAATACTTATGAGCAATCTTATTTTAATTATTAAATCAAACATGGATTTAATATTAAACATAAGAATCATCTCCTAGATGCATTCATATATCCATTCATGGATTCTTGCAGTCTGTACATATTCAAAGATTATTTGAATTTATAAAACTACTTTGTATTACTCATCGTCCTCGCAAAAGTAATTCCACAACAAAGAGTTTTGATATTCATTGTCAAAATTTCATATCAATGAAACTAAGTATGACAATTATACTCTTTATACTTCTATTTAATGTATCTAGAAAAGAATATTCAATCATAGTTAATTGATTAAGTATGATTAATATTATTGTCACTAGACATGCATTAAATATATGTACAATATTGTCCATATGATTCCTACACAAAGATTTAAACCACTAGGGTTTCCATTCTTTGAAGAAACTCATTAAGATAAACCAAATATCTAAAGTTGATTATCTCTATGGACAACATCTCTACATTCATAGTATGATTGATTTACCACAATTCAACATTTGGTAAATTCATCATTATGATTAACAGCTTACCATGATCACGTAACTCATATTCCTCAACATATTAAATATCCGAGATATCCTTGCGGATCTATGAATGACAATTCCATCATATTGAGGTCTATCATATACATGTTTAGCCTCATCATGATATTGCTAGTGCATTTTAGAAGATTATGTATTTTGTAATTCAATATTTCAAGATCTAAACAAAACTCCCACTTGCCTTTAACAATTTAAAGATTACCTTTAAATAATTTAGCAAGTAGAGCAACAATACATTGTTCTCTTTTGAGATATTACAAAAACATTGTGATTCTTGACATTAGTTTGTTACAACCCACTTTACAAGTAGTTTAACAAATTCGAACTTCATTATAAGACTTAATGTGATTCATCACATTCCATAAAATAGTGTCTTATTAATCTTCTAGGTTGGAGTCTTATTGAGTATATTCAGTCTATACTCAATCTACTAACATGGATAACATGTGGAAGAAACTATAGTTATCTTGAATCAAACATGCCATGATTTTGATTCTTCTAGCTGAACATACCATAAAACTATGGTATTTTTTTAGAATTGATATTGTAAGAAAATCTAACAATATTTAAGATAACCATCTACTATTTGGCTTACCTATTTACCAACAAAGTAAAACTTAATGGTACAATAGAATTACCAAGTCAATTGCATGCATTATAACACAAGTATTTTTTACCAAGTCAAAAGACATATCAGTTATAATCCCACTATACGTTATAAGTCATTTGATCAACTCATTGACTTCATGCATATGTCATGCATATGTCTTAAAACATAGCAAGTTAACGTCTTACTTTATATTGTAAGTCTTTAAAAGACTTCATGTTTGTGACTTTACAAAATCATAAACATTTATAATTAAAGTAATTATGAACACCACCTCAGGTTTCAATTAATATTTCAAGTTAATATTTACTACATATATTTAAGTCATTCAACGAATACTTAAATTCAAAGTAGTATTAGATTACTTCATTTAATTATGTCATTCCATGAAATGTTCAACGTAGAAGCGCAAAATCATCCATGCTCGTTCTCACGACACGTGGGTATTTTACCTTGGGCTACAATCTAGTTCACGTTCTCACGTAACATAAATTGTAACTACAAGTGTTTCTTAAATATTGAATGACATAAATATTTAAAATAAAGTAGTCTTTGTTATCATCTTGACACATGTTCTTAATAGGGCAATCATACATATTTAAATGTATACTTCCTATTAGAACATTATTCTCTTACTACTGGTCGAGAGAATCTATTTAAATCATATTAATATCGTTGTACCTTGCACACAATAAAGATTTCTCCCACTTGTGCATGGAACAACATCATGTATCATATAAACAACACGATACACGTTCGTTTATTTGATTAATATGATTTGTGTCATAGATATAACTAGTAGATATAGGACTATATATATTTGTAAGGAAGCGCATGACAATCCTTAAAAACATAAGTGCCTACAATTGGAAAGTAATTATCTACATGATATTCAAGAGATAATTTGGATTACTACACAGGAAACAAAGCTTGTAGCTCCTTGAATTAGAAATCATTATAACAACTTCTTATTCGAATGCAACACAAATGCTCCCACTGAATTTGACAACATTTTAAGTGTTTCATAACCGATGAAAATAACTTGCTTGCTTTTACTTTCCTACACCTTTAAAGAACCATACGTAATCATTACTAAGGTACTAAAAGGTGTATTCTACTATGAATAATGGAATATCCATCAATGTTATTAACTCGAAAAATTTGGTATGCAATTTCTTCCTTAATGAGCCTACCATGCCCATAATGGTATGTAGCACCTTTAAAGGTTAAAGCAAAACAACTAGATAAATAATGCTAGTTTGCCTTTTACCAATTTCATGGTAAATAGCCTAACTTCTAATTTAGTAACTCATATACATGTTTTCCAGTTAACCAACATTCATGTTTGTTACAAAAGGATTCATTCACCAAATGAGGGTAATGAAATCTTTATGGAAAATAAGATTCATTGCTATGAGTTACATTAGAATTTAGACAATTCAAATGTTCCTATTATACCTTTCTCATTCATGAAAAGGAATAGGATTGAGTTTCATGCTTCTCCCATGGAAAAGAGACTTCGTTTGTCTTTTCGGTAAATTATTCTCGATCAAACATTTGTTTGAAAGCAGAATGGATCAATTTACTAATCAAAGACTAAACCATGTTTACGGTTAAATGTTGCATTTATACATTCAAAAGAATTACAAAATTCAATTTTAGTATTTTCGATAATTAACCTTTTCAAGAAAATTAAATACCCATGGTTCATAAATATATAACCATTTAATTTTCATTGAAAACTAGGATCCAATTGACATAGTTTTATCACATCGGTTGATGCGCTAGTAATAAAATTATTCAAGATGGTGCAGTCGAACCTCAATTGCCAATTTTCAAATTGCAATTCCTAGATTTATGAGATTTACATCTAGCCAATTTCAATTGCCATGTAAACATGTTTTATCCCCATCTTATGCCTTGAGTTGTCGGGTTCTCACTACAAAGCTCAATTAAGTTGTCCAACTTAAGAAAGCGCAAAATCGTCCATGCCCGTTCTCACGACACGTGGACATTTACCCTTTGATTATGATTTAAGTCACGTTCTCACGCAAATAAAAGGTAATCTTAGGTGTTTCCGTTTATTGGATGGCATATAACTTAAATTAAGGGTAATGATTTTGATGTCAATCAAATATGTACAAAGATGTCATGCATTCATCTTCGTAGCATAGGTTTTATTAAAACATTTATATCCTTGTTTTAATGTTTAAGCTTTTCATCATCAAACTTTAATCGGTATTGGTAAACCAATTAAAGAATTACCTTTAATTACCACTATATCCCTCTTGTTGCATGAGTCATAAGACCCAGTTATTCGGATAATTACCACAAAAGTGGCGCGTAGAATTTAAGGTCAATTCACCCTTAAGATTTAATGCACATTCATAGGAATACTTGGTAGCTCCATTAAGACGCACAAAGTTTGTCAATAATGGGTGAGCCGTTCTAGCTATTTTGTGCATGAAAATCAATCAATTAAGCAGTTACGATTACTATGCTTAAAATTACATGTTTCACCATTGTTTAGGCGGTTTATTTTCTTATAAAAATACCCTTGTTACACATAACAAACAAGCAAGTATTTTAAAAAAAATAAACAAATAAACAATGAATGCATAACTATAATAATAAGTCATGCATATCAAATAGCCACATGCAAACCTTTTGATAAATCTTATTAATAATCAATTCTAGATCATCAATATGTATATATTTAATTAAGACTTTCACCCATTTTCAGCTATGTACAAGGTGAGCCACATGCATCGATTCATCGATTGCGTAAGTCAAAATTAAAACATATACCACATAGCACATAATTGATTAAATAATAATGATTGAGGTCTTCCCCAATTTTAGATCTATCATAATATTTAGTGTATATCACTTAACCAAGTAAAACATACAATAAAAACAGATCCATGATAAAGCATGCAGATAATTAACATGGATATAGATTACACTTAACAATTAATGCAATTAAACAGACTTATGCAATACACATAAAATTGCATGCAACCTAGGGTTTCTAATCCAATTAAAACATAAGTATACAAAACCCTAATTAGGGCACAAAAAATACGCCCCCTCCAAAAAATTAGGGTTTAGGTTTTGCAAACCCTAGATCTACACATACAATTAATAACACAATCCGTTTATTTTATTTACGTGTTTGATGATTAATTACTTGTTATACAAGGCTCGTTATGCCCTTGTTGAGTTTATGATATGAAATACAATAAAACATATTGACACACTGAGTACACGGTGGAAGACTTAGGATCATAACAAATAAATAATTAAGCGAAGAATCGTAACATACCTCTTCAATTGGTAGATCTCTTCAATGGATGTGACAAAATGGTTTAACGATTTATCCTCACCGTTTATAACTCAAACCGGTTGGTGTAAGAATAGTGTCTTACTACCACGTTCTTGTACTGCGAATTAACAAGCGAATTAAATGATTGCTAGATCTACAAAACTTTGTTTTAGAAAAACAAAACCAAACACCCTAAAGGGTATTGTGGCCGATTATTTGCAAGAGAAAGAACAAAGAAAACTTAGGTTAATGTGTGTGCACAAAAAGCTATAAAAACCATTAACCCTAGCCTTTGTATATATAGTGTATAAAATCTTTGGGAACAAGTTAGGGTTTTGGTTGTGTAAAACACCCCTATGGCCGGCCATAGCATGGCCCAAGGATACCAAATCTTTTCCTTTTAGATTTTACACTACTAGTCCTTCTCTTTACATTTAACGGTCGTTAGTTATTTTTCGTTAAATACTTAACGATCGTTAGCGAGTTTTGTATAATAATTAATCGTAATCAATTAACATTAATTATTAACTTTAATTCTCATTCGTAATATGTGCAATCCCGTGGTCACGAGTTTGAATCCGGACATTCACGTATTTATAAATATATACATTTCCAACATTGTTTAGTTATTTTATCTACAAAATGTCACGTTGGTTACACCATTAGCTAATTGAAGTATCAGCGACCTAACATTTCAAATTAATTCTTGCAACAAGAAAACATTGCATCGATGAACAATTTCTTATGTAATTGCCAAGTTATTCCCTCGATGATATCACCCATTATGTTCGTATTGTCTTTTCTTTCATTAAGTTCGGTGTACTTTTGAGTGAGCGTTCACGTGGTTTGATTAAATGGTGACGAAGTCTCGAATCTTCAAAATTACATGCAGTTCCTATAAGAACTTTTGGTTTAGATATTGTTAGCCTTAATAGTTTTTATTAAGTGATGGTCATTCACATTTAGGAACTTTATATCATGTGTTAGATATCGTGATAGAATAGTCAACGAGCTCGTGGATTGGACTAAGCTAAATGGGTACTAGTTATGTTAAGCTTGCCTTTTATCCAATCCAACCCATGTCCAACCCACTAAGCCATAGAAAGCCTTTTAGGGCATCATGTTACTTGTACTATATAAACCCTCAAAGTCTCATTTGAGGGTGTGTAGTGTGTGTGTGTGTGTGTGTGTGTGTGTGTATGTTTTCTTTGGAATATACAACTTATTGTTTTCATCTTTCTATTCATACATACGGTTTACATCTTAAGTCACCATCTTTCTCATCTTTATTTCTTTCTTCTAAGCTTAACGTTTGTGTTTGTGTTGAGCGTGTTATCTGGCGTGGCGTGGTTTCACGTGGTGATACTTGTGTTCGTTAAGTGGGTTTGTGATAAGGTTGATATATCTAAGGTCCTACAATTGGTATCAATCGCCTAACAATGGTTTAGGAGTGTTTGTGTTTGTTTTGAAGTTTGATCTTGTCGCATAAAGCTCTCGTTATACATCTTTGACACGCTTAAAACTTTAATTTTGCACCTAAAATTCAAGATTCTTGTGGTAAGGTTTATTTGGTGCTAAAGTTTGAGTTTTTGAAAAAGTTCGAAGCTTTACGTGTTTTCTTCATTTTAAGCTCGTGTTTGGTTTGTTGTTCATTTCGCATAAGCATAAAGGCACTTTGGGTGATTAAGGTCAATACTTTCGTGTTATTTGAGTATTTTGGAAGGCTGTTTGTGCAAAATCGGTTGAATCATTGGAAATTTTTTATCGTAGTTAAAACCCTATTTTTACGCATAAAGCCAAAACCCTTTTTCTCGCATAAGAGTTTTGTGCGGTTTCTTGAGCTATAACGGTAACTCGATTGCTTCCTCACTTGGATAAGTTTGTGGAACACTTGACTTTTGGATATCTTTTACCTTTGTGATAGTGTAAAGGATTTTAGGCAAAACCCTAGATTTACGCATAAGCTAAATCTTACGTATAATTTCTTACGCATAAGTATTTTCTTACGCTAAGCTTCTTTACGCATAAGTAAATCCTACGCATAAAATTCTACGTTTAAGTTTTTAGTCTCGCATAACTCTATTATTACGCGTAACTTGGGTAATCTGGCGTAAGTTCTCTCTACGCCTAAGCACAATCTCTCGCCTAAGCTTCCTACACATAAAGATCCTCGCTTAAGTCTATTGCCTCGCCTAAGCACCATAGTCTACTCGTAACTTCTTTTGGTAGGAAAACTTGAGTAAAATTTAAATTTTGAGGAGACTAAGCGTTCAATTTTTACGAAATTCAAATTTTGGTATAACTTGGAAAATTTTGGTCAAAATTCAAATTTTGGACCCAATTCAAATTTTTCGGTCAAATTTGGCGTCAAAATTGTCATAACTCAAAATTTTCATACGTCCTTAGAATTGATTTTCTAGTGAATTTCAAATTTTGGGAGAAAATTTTTAGGCCTAAGAACCAAGTTCACAGTACGACTTTTGAGAAAAACTTCAAGCGGCAATATCTTTTAAACACAACTCCTTTATCGTTGAATCGATCCTACATCAACTTTATCGGATCATACCTTCATCAATGGCAACTCAACAAGATATTCATGCGGTAGGTGCGGAAAACCGTCCTCCTATGTTGGAAAAAGGTGGTTATCTTCAATGGACAAGTCGTATGCTTCGTTACATCAAGACCAAACCTAATGGAAGGCGATGATTCAATCAATTGAGAATGGACCCTTCAAGCCTCGATAAGTCCAAATCCACGGAAATGCTGATGCAACACCTCCCATACCACCATCTTCTCGTGTTCAAAGCGAATCGAATACCTTGAAGAGGATCGAAACAAGTCGATCTGAGATGACATGGCAATTCATATTGTCCAACTGGGTTTACCAAGAGACATATTTCTTTGTAGTAGGCAGTTGTGAAAGCTTTCGATATGTGGGAGCGTGTTAGAGCGGCTTTGTCATGGAGCAATTGGTCAACAAGACATGGAGAACAAGTTGCTCACCGAATGGGAAAAGTTCACTTCAACTCGGGAGAATCCATTGAATCCTACTATGGAAGGTTTTGTACTTTGATGAATGAGCTTATCGAAACAATTTAGCACCGAACTATCGTTCAAAACATCAAGTTCTGAACAATCTTCCGGAAGAATGGGGACGATATGTCACTATTGTCAACCAAACAAAAGACTTACAACAAGTGAACTTTGATCAACTAAGCGATTTTCTAAAACAAAACCAAGTGAAGTGAATGAAGTCGGGAAAGAAAGATTGGCAAATCATCATGATCCATTGGCTCTTATTGCAAAGACTCAACCTTGGTGAATACACAACAACAAGCTTCATCATCTTCCAACAACAACAACTTGCGACAATACATTCCACAACCCAAGTGTTATCCTCAACAACAATTCTATCCACGAACAACAAGTACTTCAACAACAACGGTATCCATAATACCGAGAACAAGGAATCACCGATCTTGAAACTAAAAAGAAGAAGTCTTGCTACATGTATTTTCTTTATTGGGTAAAGCATTGAGTCGCTATTCACACAACTAACAACAACCAAAGGATTTCATCAAACACTACATAGCGTGCAAATTGCAGTAGGGTGTGAATATGGGTAATCAAGGTCAAATGGTTGGAGTTATTGGGAATCGTGAGGATATGCTCTTGGATTTCGCATGGGTGTCAGGCGGTTCTAGGGGTGTTATCGGGTCGGGTTGCGGGTTATCGGGTTGGTCGTGTCGGGTTGATTCGGGTTTTGGTGTCCCAATATTGACCTAACGAACCTATAAGATATCGGGTTATCAGGTTTCGGGTCAAAACGGGTCGGGTTGAATCGGGTTGGGTTATCGGGTTGTGTTAAGTTGGATGTCCCTAACACAATATAAAACACAATTGAATAAAATTTGCTTATAAGCATTAAACATATATGAAGTACCCTTTTGGCAACTATAGCAACCATATTGTTAGCATCTGTTTCTTACATCCCATTTGTTAAAAGTCAAATTTTGATCATTTAACTTGTAAATATATTTTGATATTGTGATAAGGTTTTAAAAGGTACCATTTTGAGGGTCGTTTTAGTCCTTATTTGATCACTTTTGTATCCGTTATTGCTTAATATCGTTCCTTTTCACTTTTAGGTCTCTTGAAGGCAAAATCTTGGAATGGCACTTATTTGGACGAAAAGCGCGAATATATGAAGAAAATGGCCAAAGTCAAAATCGAGACACTCACGATTCTTTGAAATTAGAAGGCGGCGGCGTCGGTGCTAATGGCGGCGCCGTCCCAGGGATTTTGCGACGGTTGAGAACTCAAAACTCGTATTTTCAAGCGGCGGCGTCCGGTTGTAAAGAGTAGGCCGTCGCTACTCGGGCGGCCTAGATGCAATCGAGACGGCGTCGAAGGCGAAGAAGGACGGCGTCACGGACATAAGGTGGCGCCGTCGCAAGGTTAACGTGGCCAAGCGAAACCCTAATAGCGGCGACACGGCGGCGTCATGAAACATAAGGTGGCGCCGTCGCATATGTAATCTTATATATAGAATCCGAATTTTTCGGTTTTGTGGAGAGTCTTTTGGGTAAAACCTAAAACCGAACCTAAGGTGTCTTATACAGATATTTTAGGGTTTTAAACCTATCTTACATCAATATAAGTCTTTACTTCATTAATTCAATTATGTCTTTGATTATTTGTGTGTATGCTTGCATGTTCTCCATGTCCGCTAATTTATTTGTGTGTTTGCTTAGGAAATATGAAACTTAATTATTGAATATTGATTGGTTGTTTCTTATCTTAGTTGATTAATGATCTAGTAATGCGATAGGTCATTCGTTGTGTACTTAATGCTTGATTCATCTTTGTGAACCTTAGAATATAATTACACGAGTAGTTGTAGGCTAAACCATCCAAAGAGCGCCTTAGAGTAGGGTTTATCATCCCTAGTGGGTTTGTAGGCGAGACCCTTTGGTAAGTTCAAAGAGTTGGGAGAAAGCATACCCTACAACTTTAGACACACAACGCAATTAAGAATAAGATGTGACAACTCAACCATCAATAGGAGATAATTAAGGGTAATACAACCTAAGTAAACACATCTTTAAACTATCATACGAGCACACATTAATTAGACATAGACTCCACAACCTTAGTTTAGATAATTAGATAATAGTAGAGTAATCGGTAGAAATACCAACCCCAAATCAATACCGAGATTCGTACCTTTCCATTTTATAAAATATAAAAGATAAAAATAATCTTCCTCAACCTTAACCTTAGCGTAGTAACTCCTTACTAGCATTCCTATTCCCCAGAGAGCGATATCAATACCGTGGCTTACCCTAATTACTACACTACAGCGATTAGGTTCCTTTGCCTGGGGTGTTATAAAACTTGCTCGAAGAAAGGAAGTTTCCTTGACCCCGACGACGCGTGTGGCGTTATCAAGTTTTAGGCGCGTTGCTGGGGAATAGAATAGCTAGTTAGTAGTCCACCTCGTTTAGGTTCTTTGCTTGATTCTATCAAGTAAACTTTTTCTCATTTTTAGCTTCCTCATAGTCTATCCCCTTCTTCGTGACCTTTGTTCGTAACCATTTTCATTAACTATTCCGTTAGCCATTATGGAGAAGCGAATCTTAAAACTGTCACCCAATCAATGAAATCCACTACATAATCTACCCTTTCCACTCCAAAATGAGATCTTGAGGTTCCGGCAATATCATGATGAATCCTTTCACGAGGCGTGGACTCGAATTAAATATTTATTACAAAAGTCCTTTATCATGGTATTGATTCTTGTTTCCACTACAATTCTTTTACACTCGTATCGCCCACGAAACCCAAAGGAGACTTGACTATGTAGCGGATGGGGATATTTGGGGACGTGGTGTTCGAAATGCATGGGAAACCTTTGAGATTCACGATTTAGAAGTGGAACATGGGACCCAAAAGCGAATCTTTAGACCTATTTTCAATTTGGAAACTTGATTGGGAAGGTTGTTTAGGAAGGAGATGATTAGAGTTGAGGTACCAAGGTGCATGTCATGGTTAGGCGCTATCACGGTACAAAATGAATACATAGGTGATCTTGATAAAATGGAGGATAGAGTAGAAAATCCAATCCCATCGGATAACCCACAAGTCCTACCATCACTTGAGGAACACACATCGCCTATAACTTACCGGAAGAAGTAGAAGAGACTATAGGAACCCGATTGTAGAACCTTTGGACCAAATGCCACTAGGGAATATAGGTTTAGATTCTTGTTGTCATGACCTCTCTCTTAGTCCTAGGAAGTTCCTAATTTTGATGAGCAGGGCCTCGACCAAAACCTTACCCAATGTTCCGTCTTTAGATGTGAATCTTGGAATTGAATTAGGCCCAATCCACCCATCAAAATAGATAGTCCGGGTAGTTGCTTGATAAAGGTGATAGATTCTAGGCCATGTAGAGTGGAAGCTAATATAGGAGTAACCCATGACCTTACACACTCATATCACCCATTCATGGTTGATAACAAGAAACACTATGGGTTTAAACCGGGTTTATTAGGTCAAGATGGATCCTTAACTAAGAATCTTTTGAAGTTAATAGAAGATGATCCATTTTAGGAGGAGATTTGATTCACCCTTACACCAATAGACTCGGTAAGGTTATAATGAATGGAGCACACTCCTTTGAGCATATAAATCACCCATCACCCTCTCCTCACGTAGCAAATTTCCACCCTAAGGGTGTGTATTGCTACTATCACCCTCACTTAAACTTAAGTGTAGGAAAAACTTCCCTTTATCGTTAAATAAGGGTAGAGTCGGGCTCGTGACTCGAAAAAAACAAGCGCTTCTTGGGAGGAAACCCGGTGTATTTGTTTTCATTTTCATTTGTGTGTCGTATGTCTTTTATTAATTGTTTATTCTCATGTTTAAATTTGTAAAAATGCTTTATTTTGTTTTAACCTCGTCTTAATTGCATATAAAGGTATTTTACATAAGGGATAAGTGTAGGGAGGATTACACATTTTCAAAAGCGTAAACATGAGAATAACAATTAACTAAAAGATATTTATGTTTGTTTGTTCGAGTCAAATGCTTGTATCGAGTCATAATGGATGTTTTTGCGAAATTTTTCGAGATTCTAAAGATGTAAATTTTCGAATTTTTTCCGAAAATCGAGACCGGTTTGTCGGGATAACTTTGGCGTCGGGATCACAACTGGCGTCGGAGGAGTAAAGCGCTTACTACTTTTCTCGTTTTACGAGCTACTTATAAATTTTGGAATTTTCTAGGTCTTAATTTTCTAGAAAATGCAAACATCCATTCCTGAGCATTATATCCTAGTTTAAATCGAGTCTTATATATATTATTACCGCCGATTTTGCGAAGGTTTCGTTTGTTTTCTTCAAGTGTGCGGGTTTAGTTTGTCAAAAGAAGTTACATAAGATTGGAAGGAGCTTTTCACGCAATAATTCTTCTTGAAAAGTTTAACCACCACTTTACGGATCTACCGAGCTAATCGGGGAGTACTAGTTTCTTTCGTTTTGATTACCTTCTTTTATCATAACTTTGATACTTTTCGGGGAACATTGGGGACAATGTTCGGTTTAAAGTGTAGGGAGGAAAATAAAGCAGGAACTTTGAAACTATGCTTATCCTTGACTATTTGCTTTGTCCAATTGTGAGTGTGTAATAAACCATGAGAAAATGTCGGTTAGGGTAATTTTGGCACCAAATTTAAAATTTTATGACATATAGGAGTGGGCCATTAGTCTTAACAAAAGCGTCTCATGGATAGGAAGTTGCATGACTAGCACAAAACCCTTTACCACCCAAATTCCACCAAAATGTGAGGATCGCCCTTAGATTAGTAGGAATTAAAGCATTCATCTTCAATGCTTAGAGTGTGAACCGGTAGTATATTAGATTCTAGAACTTGTTTTGTGATGCATTCGAGATCATAAGTGAGACTACACTTGTGTAGTTAGGAATAACTAAATGATAAGAGGCATTAGGATAACCCTTGTTTGATACCGTAATATAATTACTTCTTCCATATCGGTTGAGTAATTCCCCACACCCTTTGCGTTGTACTCATCTTTAGTACGATACCCTAGTTAACCCCTCGAGCCTATCCTTTTCGCGGTTCTCGTGATGTTTCGGTTTTACGGAATATCAATGAAGAGCATTGTTTACACCCCCCAAATATACACCCAAATCGCCTTAGCCTACCCCTTATGCACTCACTTTTAGTGCAAATGTTTGTTATCACCCTAAACCCTTAGTTCAATTATCTAGTTGCTTGCATAAGTTGCTAAGTCAAGTCATATCCTTTGTATCTGAGTTTTGGGACGATTGGGATTCATGAAAAAGTTAAAGTTTATGAAATGACGGAAGGAGCGTTAAATTCAAATTCCCTTTGTTTGCATAATAATGTACCCCAAGTGTTTTGATCTTTTCAAATCGGGTCAAATTAGTGTTAGAGTAATAAAAACTCAAGTGTAGGGATATGCCTATAAATCCCTAATATTTTGATGTTATCTTAGAGGATGGTAGAGTAAAGTGTATGAAAAAAAAAAAAAAAAAAAAAAATATAGAAAAGAAAAAGAAAAAATAGAGTGATAAAAAAAAAAAAAAAAAAAAAAAAAAAAACATACGGGCTACCATCCTACATCTATCTTTGAATTTATGTTTGTTTATTTCAGTTATCTAGAGTTTAGAGTGTCGAGTCTTGGCTTAGCAGCGCCATTCTTCATATGCATTTAACATAGAGATTTTTGACTTGCCACCACTAAATAGCCTATCCCACCAAACCCTTTATTTCCCTACAGTAAGCCTAACATTACAACCCTTTAAAGACCTCTTTGATAGTCTTTCCTAGGTGCTTACGTAAGCGATGGAGGTTTGATCTATTCTCAAGCCTATGGTAATCTATGTACTAGGACCGGTTAATGAGTGTTTATCTTCCATTTCCTTTTGTTATATTTCATATATACACCGAGAGAGATGTGATTATCCAAACACCCCATGTGAGGTGCTAGTATGTAATTCGTGCTTGTTATGACTTTCTTGAGGCTTATATGTGTTGTGGACCGTTTGAATTAATGCTTCATGACCCCAACTTATAAATTAATTGGTTAAAAGCACATTTGCTTGAGGACAAGCAAATAACAAGTGTAGGGATATTTGATAAGGTTTTAAAAGGTACCATTTTGAGGGTCGTTTTAGTCCTTATTTGATCACTTTTGTATCCGTTATTGCTTAATATCGTTCCTTTTCACTTTTAGGTCTCTTGAAGGCAAAATCTTGGAATGGCACTTATTTGGACGAAAAGCGCGAATATATGAAGAAAATGGCCAAAGTCAAAATCGAGACACTCACGATTCTTTGAAATTAGAAAGCGGCGTCAGTGCTAATGGCGACGCCGTCCGAGGATTTTGTGACGGTTGAACTCAAACTTCGTATTTTCAAGAGGCGGCGTCCGGTTGTAAAAGAGTAGGCCGTCGCTACTCGGGCGGCCTAGATGCAATCCGACGGCGTCGAAAGCGAAGAGGACGGCGTCACGGACATAAGGTGGCGCCGTCGCAAGGTTAACGTGGCCAGGCGAAACCACAATGGCGGCGACACGACGGCGTCACGAAACATAAGGTGGCCGTCGCATATGTAATCTTATATATAGAATCCGAATTTTTCGGTTTTGTGGAGAGTCTTTTGGGTAAAACCTAAAACCGAACCTAAGGTGTCTTATACGATATTTTAGGGTTTTAAACCCTATCTTACATCAAGATAAGTCTTTACTTCATTAATTCAATTATGTCTTTGATTATTTGTGTGTATGCTTGCATGTTCTCCATGTCCGGCTAATTTATTTGTGTGTTTGCTTAGGAAATATGAAACTTAATTATTGAATATTGATTGGTTGTTTCTTATCTTAGTTGATTAATGATCTAGTAATGCGATAGGTCATTCGTTGTGTGTAATGCTTGATTCATCTTTGTGAACCTTAGAATATAATTACGAGTAGTTGTAGGCTAAACCATCCAAAGAGCGCCTTAGAGTAGGAGTTTATCATCCCTAGTGGGTTTGTAGGCGAGACCCTTTGGTAAGTTCAAAGAGTTAGGGAGAAGCGCATACCCTACAACTTTAGACACACAGCGCAATTAAGAATAAGGCGTGACAACTCAACCATCAATAGTAGATAATTAAGGAGTAATACAACCTAAGTAAACACATCTTTAAACTATCATCGAGCACACATTAATTAGACATAGACTCCACAACCTTAGTTTAGATAATTAGATAATAGTAGAGTAATCGGTGAAATACCAATCCCCAAATCAATACCGAGATTCGTACCTTTCCATTTTATAAAATATAAAAGATAAAAATAATCTTCCTCAACCTTAACCTTAGCGTAGTAACTCCTTACTAGCATTCCTATTCCCCAGAGAGCGATATCAATACCGTGGCTTACCCTAATTACTACACTACAACGATTAGGTTCACTGCCTAGGGTGTTATAAAACTTGCTCGAAGAAAAGGAAGTTTCCTTGACCCCGAACGACGCGTGTAGCGTTATCATATTGTCACTAAAGTATAACCAAAAATTTGCTTTATGTGGTGTTTCGTATATGATATTAGTTTGTGAAAATAGTTTTTAAATTTATGTTTATTTGGAAGTTGAAAAGCAACAAGTATGACACCTAAAGTCATTGATTGGAACTGATTGTATTTTTAAGTAAAATATTACTTCATTATTGTCTACTTGTGTGGCAATGGCAAACCGAGAAGACTAGATACAACACATTAACATAACTACATAAGTACACAACACATTAACATAACGTTAAGATTAGGAAATAGTTTTGTGGCCTTAGAAAAAAGTGCGATAGCTAAAAAACATTAACATATCGATGAACATGATCTGAGTTGGCATTTTGCATATAAACAAAGAAAGTCATGCATTAGCTAACCAATTCAAATCAAAAAGTAAAGTCGCGATTCGGTTCAAAGCCAAACAAACACATATAAAGTTTTATTGAGCTTAAAATGATGATATATCAGGTAGGGGTCTTAAGTGTTATTAGGCTTAAAATGAAAAAAAGAACAAGGAAGTCTTATATATTTATCGGGTTATCGGGTTGAACCCGAACCCGATAAAGTATGAAAAATATAACCCTAACCCGACCCTATAAGGCTATCGGGTTGGTCGGGTTGACCCGATAGACCCGATAAGCGAGTTGAACCGAATGAACCCGACCCTATAAGGTTTTATCGGGTTGGTCGAGATTCGAGTCGAGTTGAGTCAACCCATTTGACACCCCTAAGCGGTTCCGTGTCGAGTGTCAGTTGGGTGAGAATGTTGGAAATCGGATGGGACGAGAATGTTGGGAATAAGCGATGGGTGTCGGTGTTGCGACTCAGTTGTTGGGAATTATGGAAATGTGAATCGGGGTGTCGGGTTAAGTGTTATAATTGTCGAGGTGGGTCACATAGCAAGCTGTCCCACTAAGCCACACAAGAAGAATCTTTGAGTTTCTTGAAAAGCTATGTTGTTATACGAAGCAAGCGGGGATGCGGTTGAGTCTTGAGGAAAATGATTTTTCGCTATTGTGGATGATTTGGAAGACCTCGAGAAATCAATCTGACTGCATCTTCATGGCAAATCTTGAGGAGACTAAGTACGACAACGACTCGGCGCACCTCCATCTCTATGACGCCATGCAGATGTCGAGGTACCAATCAACGATCCATGCTATAACAATGTCATATTTGATGTGTTTACTCATGACGAACGACATTCTATGGCGCTGACACCTACTTATGATACATACGGACAATCCGAGTTGTAGCAATACTAACTCGAAACCCTAGATGTGGATCGATGGAGGTGTGTGGCACAAAATCTTGAGGCCGATAAGGAAACACGTGCTTATTTTGAATCATTAATCAATAAGCGTGGCATTGAAATTGAGAAAGTTAGAGCGGTCGATGGCGAAATTAAGGCGTGAATGCTAAATTGACCGATGAGCTTGAGAGTTACAAAGAAAACGCAAAACCTTTGAATTTCATACAAACAAAGTATCGAATTAGAAATTGGTTATCGAGATTACATTTTAAGAGAAAACAATTGCAACTCAAGTATGACACACTTGATGTGAATTTGAACTTGAAAATAAAATCTTTAAACAAGGAAATTTCGATCTAAATGACCAACTTTCTAAACAAAAAGCAACATTTTTCGATCTTGAAAAGAGAAGAAAGCAGTTGATTCTTGATTTTTCAAAACAAGAAGATTCTCTTCTTGATGAAATTCGGATAAAAATGAAACTATCAAAAATTGGAAAATTTGCTTCTTACAACGGGTCATTCGCTAAAACAAACAAGATGCTTTCTAATCAAGTAAATCCGATTTTTCATACTATGCATAAAATGGCTCTTGGTAACTCACCTCCTTGTTTCCTCAAGAAAGCTCGGAAAAAGCGGAATGTGTTGAACAATGGAAAACCTTTGCATGAACCCATAATTGTACATGATTCTCTTGAAGCGTTGGAACTATCGAGAGAGTAGATCAAAAATGAAACAAAAACATCCGGAAATCAAACCAATTGATTATAACAAATGGAACAAAATTAATGGTATTTCGTTTGTTTCTCATAAAGAACAATCAACGTTTTCCACCACACCAAGTGTTTCAAACAAAGTGTCAACACCTGTTTCAAAATCAGTTTCAAAACCAGTTGTTGTATCCAAATCTCTTTCGAACATTGAACAAATGTCTTCAAACAATCCTTTTAACACAAGTGATGCGCGAAGTATTTTAGAAAATGTGAAAACTAGAATTGCAGATCTTCAAGAGACTGTTAAAACTAAAACCAATATTACAAAAACATCGGTTTAATAGTTTTGATAATGAGCAGAAAAAGTTTTTGAAACTCAAATTGCCCTCGGTGAATAACATCAACTCAAGGGTAATTCATTTTGAACAAGCATTTTGAAAAAGCAGTTGACTTTGTCAAGGACCATAAATCCACAGTAAAGCAAGCTAATGAAAGTGTTGAACACATCAAAGTTTTGGAAAATTTAAATGATTCTCTCTTGAAGATGTTCGACTCGATATTATGTCCATTATTTTGCAAACATATTACATTGAAGATCATGAAAGACTCGATATGAGACCTCCAAATTGTTTCAAAATATGAAAAAGCTCTTGAAAAGAAAATGTGTCATATTTTAAACAACTTGATCGAAAAAGCGAGGAATGCAAATATGACAAATTTTGTATGGCGTGCCTACAATGACATGAAAGCGAAAAATGATCTTTTGAGGGCTCATGGAAAGTCAAAAGGAAAGGTAGTGGAAGCTGTGATTACAAAACCATTGACCGAGGAGAAAGCAAATGTTCCCAAACCGGTTTCCAAACCAAAAATGTACATTTATATGCCTCCAAAAGTCAATGAGAAAAATGTTTCATCAAAACCGGCCACTCCACCACCTACCTAAACAAAATGTTGATAAAGGAAAAGCAGTTATTGAGAAACCAAAAGTTTTAGCTGTCGGCCTTTTTAAGATGAGTACCACTAATGCGTCTGCCTCCACATCTAAAACATATGGAACAAATGCCATAAGTTTAGAAAAGCACTCTAAAGAGACTAGGAAAGCTGAAACCACCTCCCTTCTTAAAAATGTGAATCTTAATGCGTGTGCCTTACCTTCTACAGGACTAGAAAGCACCTCTAGGAGCAGCAGACTAAAGCCAAAGAGCAATACAAGGAACAATAGAGTCTCGATTACCTCTAGGAGTAGTAGCTTGAATAAAGAGAAGAAAGTAGAAGAACACCCTAGGAATTTACCGCTTTTGAATAAGAAAGACATTTCATACGAATGTCTTGAACCTATGAAACTTACGAAGTCTAATGCATGTGTTGAATCTCTTTGTTTAACTTGCAAGAAATATTTAATTAATGTTCAAGATGATTGTGTTTCTACGAATGTGAATGATAAGCTTTATTAAGAAGAACGTTCCAAAAGATCTTACGCTAAACAAGTAGGAAGACTAGTTGCAAAACTTAGGCTTTTCACTCTTGACAAGAACCATAGTGTTTACTTTAGGGATGATATTTGGAAACCCACGGTAGAACTTTCACACTCGAATGGTAAAATGAGTGATAAACCGAGAACTCCACAGCAAACCTCTTTGAGTGTGATCGAGTTTTACCTCTAACCCAAAGGAACCAAAATCACAACGGTTTCCAAAATATTCTTTTACATTACTAGCATGTTATCGAAAATTTTCTTTGGATCGTCGACTCGGGTTGCTCCAAGCACATGGCTGGAATCTGAAGTGGCGATCAATTTAATACGAAAATTCATGGGAACCGTGACGTTTTGGAAATGATCATGTAGCAGACTATCATGGGTTATGGAGATCTACCTTTGGAAATTATTTGATCACTCGGGTTTACTATGTCGAAGGTTGGGACACAATTTGTTTTCGGTCAGGCGATTCGTGATGCGATTTAGAGGTTGCTTTTAGGAAAATGCTTTCTTCGTTAGAAACTTGGATGGCGATCTCTTAACGGGAATCGTGATACAAACTTGTATGCTATCGACATCAATCAAATGGCCTCTTCATCACCAATATGTCCGATGACACGAGCATCCGGAAAAGCGATCCTGGTTGTGGCATGAAGGTTATCCCATCTCAATTTCGACACCATTAACAATCTTGCCAAAGACAACATCGTCAACGGACTTCCAAAGTTCAAATACACCAAGGATCACTTATGTCCATCATGCGAACAAGGAAAAGCAAAGAGCATCATATAAACCCAATCCGCACCTATTTGGAAGCAAAGTTGCATATGTTGCACATGGACTTATGTGGCCCAATGAGAGTTGAAAGCATTAATGGGAAAAGTATATTCTTGTTATCATCGATGATTATTCGAGATATACATGGGTTAAGTTTCTGCGATCAAAAGGCGAAGCACCGAGCATCATCATCACCTTCTCAAAGCGCATTCAAGTACTTCTTCAAACTCCGTAAGGTTGTAAGAACAAACAATGGCAATGAATTCACAAATAAGGAGTTAAAATCTTATTTTGAAGATGTTGGAATTACATCGGACATCGGTTGTTAGAACTCCACGGCAGAATGGGGTAGTTGAAAGAAGAAATTGAACTCTTGTGGAAGTTGCTCGCACAATGCTAATCTATTCTAGTGCACCGTTATTTCTATGGGTGATGTTGTTGCCTTTGCTTGTTTCACTCGAACCGATCCCTAATCCATCCTAGATTCAATAAAACCCGTATGAGCTTGTGAACAACGAAACCTGATATCTCTTACTTTCACGTGTTTGGCGCTTTATGCTATCCGACGAACGGCGGAGAAGATCTAGGTAAATTGAAAGCTAAAGGTGATATTGGAATCTTCATTGGATATTCGAGATAACTCGAGGGCATTCGGGGTGTATAACGGAAGAACTAGGAGGATCATGGAGCGATGAATGTGAAATTTGATGAACTTTCACATATGGCTTCGAGAGACTTGCTCTAGAACCCATGAGACTTCGGACACATCGATTCGGGACTTGTACCTCAAAGAGCTCAATCAACGGTTGACACTCCTAAAGAACAAGAATGGGAGAATTTCTTGAGTTAATGTTCGATGAATACTATGGTGGAACCCGACAAATGCATCAAACCATCATTCCATTGCACCGCTCAAAATCATCCTCCACCAACAATGAAGATGCATCTACAACGGTCGAAACCAATGCACCAACTCCATCAACATCATCTACATCTACTCCGGTTATTGCACCCGTTCTACCGGTTGATGAGCAAAACCAAAACCGAATGATGCAACGTTAGATGAAGACTTATTTGAAAACCCGTTTGCTACGGAATCGGTGAATCATCTTCATGCTTACGAGAACCATCTAACTCGCATACGTTTAACCAACGGTATCCTACACTCGAAGTGGACAAAAGACCCGCAATTGAACAAGTTATTGGTGAACCTTCAAGGCGATTCGACGAGGCGTAACTTGCCACCGATTGCGACTTATGAATTTACCTTTGCTCAATTAGCAATATAGAGCCAAAGAACATTCGCGAGGCAATGGCGAACCCGCATGGATAGAAGCGATGCGGAGGAACTTCTCAATACCGTCTACATGACTCTTGGGATATGGTTCCAAGACCAATTAACATTCGCGTCATTGATCTCAAATGGTTATGGAAGAACAAAAGGGATGAAGAGATGGCGTAATTCGCAACAAAGCTCGTCTTGTGGCCAAAGTATACATACAAGAGGAAGGATAGACTTTGAAGAGTCATTCGCGCGGTAGCAGACTAAAGCGATCGGGATATTCTTAGCCTATCGACTCACAAAAACATCACGGTTTATCGGATGGACATTAAGACCGCGTTCTTGAATGGAACTCGAAACAAGAAGTGTACGTGAGTCGGCCGAAGGCTTCATCGACATGGAACATCCGGACTCGTCTCACGAACTCAAAAGGCAATCTATGGTTTGAAACAAGCTCAGAGAGCGTGGTATAATGACTATCCTCTCTCCTCATCCAAAACAATTTCACCAAAGGCAGTTGATCCTACCTTGTTTACACAAAAATACAAATCGACATTTTGATTGTTCGATTTATGTGGACGACATCATCTTTTGGTCCACTAATCCAATCTTTCAAAACATTTGAAAATCTCATGAAAAGCAAATTTGAAATGTCCATGATGGGGAACTAAAATTCTTTCTTGGTTTACAAATTCATCAATCCCCATGTGGAATTTTTATAAATCAAGCTAAATACTGGCGAGATTTTGAAAAATCATGGTATGGATAATTGTGATTGATTGAACACCAATGGTAACTTCACCAAAAATTAGAGCCGATTTGTTTAGGAAACCTATTGATCCGAAGAAATATCAGACATGATTGGTTCTCTCATGTACCTCAACGCTAGTCGACCGGATATTCATTTCTTTGTTTGCTTATTAGCACGGTTTCGAGCAAAGCCTACCGAACTGCACCTCAAAGAGGTTAAGCGGATCTTCGGTACACGAAGACATCCATTCACATGGGACTTTGGTATCAGAAGGAATTCGGTTGATCTAATTGCCTTTTGAGATGCGGACCACGATTGATCAAATTCGACAAAAGTACATCCGGAGGAGCACAATTTTGGGTGAAAAGTTAGTCGACTTGATGAGTGTGTAAATACTCATCATTTTGTACAATATAAGCGCAAAATCGTCGAAAACACTCGAAACACATCAAAATGATCAAAATATCACAAATCGGTGTTTTATGTGCTTTAAATGCAAAAATATCAAAATCGGATGAAAACATATCAAATTTGCAAAACTTGCGGTTTAGTCCCCAAGTTTATAAAATTGTCAAAAATAGTCCCCGAGCCAAAATTTCAAAGAAAAGTCACCAAAGGTCTTTTAAAATCATAAATTATCATATTTAGTCCTTTGGTGAAAAATCTAAGAGTTTTGAGAAAATTACAGTTTTGGTCCTGGGCTTTTAAATTGTTCAAAATTAATCCTTGGAGTTTCAAATATGTCAAAGTTAGCCCTTGGATTATTAAAGTTTGGCAAGACCAACCCTTGACTACATCTTCATAATTTACATGTTTGGTCCTTGACTTTCAAATATTACACATGGTCCTTATTTGTTATTAAGCCAAACCAACCGGACCTATTTGATTACCCCAAGCCCAAAACTAACACCCCAGCCCAAATCGATTACGGTCCAACCCTTGACCCGACCAACCCAAACCAGCAGTTTAAACAAACAAACAACCCGCCCCTATCGGCATGTCTTCCCGACAACTTTGTCATCTCCCCCTCCTCAAGCTTTTCCCATAGCCACTCTACTACACCCTTTGTCTCCCCCCCACCTCACCTAACAGCCCATTGCAATTAATGCTTCCCCTTTCCCTGTCTAAAGTGTCAAACCCAGTTTTGGCGCCAAAAACACATATATGGCGGGATCATACGCATCCAAGGGTGAGAATGTTCTTTGGGATCCACCTAGAGGAGAGAGGCAAGCAACTTGGAGCATAAATAAACCAA
This sequence comes from Chrysanthemum lavandulifolium, assembly GCA_022545495.1. Taxonomy (NCBI): domain Eukaryota; kingdom Viridiplantae; phylum Streptophyta; class Magnoliopsida; order Asterales; family Asteraceae; genus Chrysanthemum; species Chrysanthemum lavandulifolium. Next base: position 128,149,915 of record CM040239.1, read on the forward strand.
GAAGGAAGGATAGAGTATAGTTAGTTTTAGTTTATTTAAAATTGTATGTCGTTTCTCAAATTATTAGATCTTAATTAGTTTTCGGTTATGTTTTAAAGTTCATTTGTACTCAACTAAGTTATTAAAGTGTATTGCAACTCATTTTAATTCTCAATTCAGGTTTATGGTTTTATTTCAAAGTTCATGATTCTTGTTGAATTTTCCAATTATAAATTTCGAATCCCAAGCTTGATAAGCTTATTTATAAGTTGAAACAAGCTTATATTAGCTTAAAATAGCTTTTTATAAGCTTGTGTTTAAATTTGAAACAATATTGCACTTTGGTCAACAAAAGTCAACACAAGAGCAAAAATGGTGCAAGGATGATATGGGTTGACTCGAGAACGAAAATGGGTTGAAATGGAATCATTGGGTTGGATTTGATAGGTTAGTGGTCCTTGTTTTTGTTGGCTAGCCATAGTGGCTTTGGACACTTGTAAGTGGTTTTCCTTATTTCTTAGCATAATCGGTTTAGTGATAAAAAGTAGTTAAAACTTGCTTTAATAGTTGTGTTTAGGCTTAGTAGTTTTAGTTTGATCAAAATTCATGCTTGTTCACTCTCTAGTTCGATCTTTAATTGCATATCGAGTAATAGGGGTGTTTGGTTTACCGCTTAAACTTGTTTCGATGGTATATTGGTGTAAGATTTTTGTTGCTTGAGTCTCTATTATCACTAGTAAAGTCAATCTAGCCATCTAATTGCACCATATAACACTAAAAGTCAAAATAAGTGCTAATCTGTTCTTGTTGGTTTATCTGTTGGGATCGATTACACAAAACAACTCAAATAGGATTAAAACTTGTTAAACTTGCTTGATAAACTTTCATTACATCATATTACATCAAGATCATTCCTAAATTTGCATTGGAATCTCACCAAAGTCAAACTTACAAACTGATTCAAAAGTCAAAAAAATGTGCCAAACTCAGTTTTTGCAGAACTTGCAGAGTGTGCACAGGTTTCAATAAGGGTTTGTAGGGTCTGATATTTGGTCTATAAGTAGTCTACCAGGTGGTATATAAGACCTCATTTCTGTTTTTGGCTAAAGATCTCTAGATAAGCCAGTGAATAAGCTTAAAGTTAGGCCTAGTTGCCCTGTTCATTACCTTTGCAGAATCGAGTTTTCTCGGTTGTCCAGGTGCACGAGTTCATTAGATCCTTCCTAGTTCGGTATTTTGGTTTCAAGTAGCCACTTAGGTCTAGTTTAAGTTTTAATAATTGGTTTTAGTTTGTATCTTATTTGAGTGCTTTTTCTTGGACCGCAAGTTGATACCCATTTTTGCTTTTTAGCTTAATCTCATAAGCTTCAAATCGTGTTATTTTGTTAATCGATGGTTTTAGCTTGTAGATTTAAGTTTCAACTTGGTTAATTCAGTATATTATTGTACATAATCGGTGGGTTACTTGTTTGGTTCATTTGGCTTATTAAAGAGCTTATTTATAAGCTTAGTTCATATGATTCATAATCTTCAAGTAATCACTGTTTTTCCAATTTTCATAGCTTCTTAATATAATTTTAGAGTTTTCCTGAAATTTTGATTTTTCCTAAATTGTTTTGCTATTTTCTTGATTTTAATTAGTTTTTAGCACTTTTAAATAGCATTTAATACAAAAATTCGTAAAAGGTTCAAAAAATAATTTTCAATTTTCTTAGGTTTAGATAAATATAAAAAGTAAAAAAGTAATTTTCCATATTTTTCATAGTTCATTTGGTAATTTTAGTGATTTAATTAGTTTTAATAGTTTAAAATTCCTAGAAAATAGATAAATAATCGAGAAAAATACAAAAATAGTTTTGAAAAGTCTATTTTGATATTTTAGATTTTCTAAGTCTTAATTTTATTTTTCTAGCCTTATTTCACATTTTCTTGTATTTTAGGTAATTAATTAATAAGTTAAAAATAGTTTTAATTAGATAATTAGTTATAAAAATAATTTTCTTTTTCCAAATATTTTCTTTTATCATTAGGATTGTAAAATGTATTTTCATATTTTTAGGATTTGTATTGTATAAGTTTCACTTTTTATTTTGTGCGCTACGTAATTTTAATTTAAACGTAAATTTTAGTTTTAAGTTTTAAACGTTCATCACTTTAAATATAGTGATAGCGTTTATTTAATATATTTTATCTTTTAATTTCCTTTAAATTTGCATTTAAGCCTTTGTGTTTGTTTGATATCTCTGTAGTTATAATAATCAAATCATAATCCCTTTTTCGTTCAAACTCCTCGATCACTATACGTTGATTGATCCATTGCATAGCTCATTTGGGACATAACGACCGGGAGACCCTATACTCCTCGGATCTTCATTGCATTTGGTTTTAGGTGTCTTAAGCATTACGGTTGGCCATTCACAAGTGGCGACTTGTGTGATTAGACTTGACCGTTCGAGATCGATTAAATTTTGGCGCCATTCTTGAGTCTTGTCCGATCTATTTTCCGTGTAGCGATTAGTTGTTTGAATCCTCACTCATTTGTTTATATCATCCATCTCTCAGTATATATATATCCATATTTTCTTCTAAAAATCCAAAACCCAAAAATGTACCAAAACGTATAAAACACAAAAATATTTTCCTTTTGTTTCTATATATGTATAAAAAATAAAAATACAAAAGATTCGCTGGTTTTCTTTAATAAATAACAACTTAAAAGATTACCACCGCAAACCAAGGCGATGCACTACTTAGCGGGGTGCGACCATAATAAGTTCCCGAACTAAAGATTTAAAACTTGCCTTTGTGTCCTTGTGATTGGTGTACCTTTTCAAAAAGCCATTCATCTTGGATTATTGGTTAAGTTCATCGTTGTTTTGCCTCGATTTTGTGTTAATTGATTTTGTTGTGATATCGACGTTTGTAACACGAAACCCATAAAGATTCTTCTCACCGATTTTTATAAAACGTCTTCATAATTCTCATTCTCATCCGAAGATCTTCATAATTCCATTTCTCTCCTTAACTCGAGTTTCCTTAGAGTTATCTCTAGTGCATGCGCACTCGTTCTTCTAGATCATTGAGTCCTTTGCGTGATCTAGCGAAATTCAAGGAGACGTTCTCATAGGCGCGTTGCCCAAATAGTCGAACCCGAGATTCGTACTATTTCAAGCAACACCATGGCGAACGAGCGTGCTATGGCGAAATGCTCCGTGCACCCACCGAGGGTTATGGAGATGCCATCGTTTTACCCGTTATCAATTTCGATCACTTGAATTGAAGACACATTTGATCCAACTTGTGTCTACAAATCAATTCCGCGGTCCGATCGAGAAGACCCGTATGCACACATCCGTTGGTTTAACAAGTTGACTTCAACTATCAATTTCAAGGATGTGCCACAAAAGTCATCAAGTTGATGCTTTTCCATTCTCTCTTGAGGACGGCCGGATTTGGTGGAAAAAGAACCCCTCGATCTATCGAAACTTGGGAGGATCTTGTTCAAAGTTTGTGAATTACTTCTTTCCTCCATCAAAGACGACTAATCTTAAAAATGAAATTTCGGATTTCGTCAAAATTTCGATGAAAACTTTGGAGAGGCATGGAGAGATTCAAAGATCTTCTCGTGAAATGCCCCATCATGAATTCACCGAGCTTCAACAAATAACTATCTTCTACAATGGGTTGAACGGAAACGATCAAGATTCCTTGAATGCATCAGCAAGCAATATTTTGAATCGTAAACCTAAAGATGTGATTGAGATTTGCGAGCAAAAATCAAAGTTCCTATTTCTCGCAACAAAGTCAATGTTCGAACACTCGCTTCTTCATCCGGTAACTCTTCCGAGTTAGCCGCTCCGTTAACCGCTCTAACGGACATCATCCATTGTATGATAAAAGAGGTAAAGGAAATCAAAAGCGAAATTCATAAGCGGAACCAATCAAAGCCGTGAACAAGGTGTGTGAAACTTGTAGTGGTCCACATGCGATTATGATTGTCAAGCAACCGATGCTTCCTTTACCAAGCTCCGTAGCTTTGTAAACCACAATCAATACCGACCACAGTGATCCTCACTACTGCACCTAGCGGTATGACACCACCGGTTTTCCTCTGTGCAAAACCATGGCAATCAAAGCCATGGCAATCAAAATCGCTTTGTTCCGAATCAAGGACAAAATTTCAATAACTCTCAAAATTTCAATCAAAACGGAACAATTTCAACCAACCTTATCAAGCTCCTAATCATCAAAGTTATCAACCACCTCCTCAAGCTCCCATGCCAAATGACTTCATGAAAATGGTGAGTCAAACATGCGTTCAATGCAAACTCGGATCAATAACATGAGAGTTGAGCTTAAAAGGAAATTGATACCACAATGTCTCGGCAGACAAATGAGTTAAAGAATATGATGAGCAGTTTCATGAACATGAATATGAACAAAGCTTCACCATCTTACGGGGACTCCCAAGCAATACTATTCCCAATCCTAATGTTGAGTTGAAAGCCGTCACCACTGTAGTGGTAAGACGCGCAATGGACCTTCGACCTATGCCCTCCTCCTGTGGCATTTAGTCAAGTTACCAAGGAGACAACGGACAAGGTGCATTATTCAAGCCCACGAAGTACCGCAGACACGTCCAACCTTCAAGTCCGGAACCCGAAGTTCAAGAAAATCTTGAGCCGAAAACACTTCACTCAAAAGTCTAGTCGACTTCCATACCCATCAAGAATGAATGATGAGAAGCTCAAAGACAAAACAAAGAGCAAATGGAAAAATTTTCCAAATCTTCAATGAGCTTCACTTTGATTTAAGCTTCGTTGATGCTCTCGTTCTAATGCCTAAATTTGCATCCACGCTTAAAGGCTTACTCACCAACAAAGATAAGCTATCGAGATGGCTAAAACTCCTCTCAATGAGCAATGCTCGTGACCATTCTTAATAAGCTTCCGAAAAGCTTGAAGACCCGGCCGGTTTTAATCCGTGTGATTTCTTGGGATGTTTCAATGCTCCGCCTTGGCGATCTTGGCGCTAGCATTAACCTCATGCCACTCTCGGTATGGAAGAAACCGTCTCTTCCCGAACTTTCATCCACTGTATGACACTCGAGCTAGCGGACCATACCGTAACTCGTCCACTGGGATAGCCGAAGATGTCGTGATGAAAGTGGGAAAATTTCACTTTCATGCCGACTTTGTTGTAGTAGACTTGATGCAGATCCTAGAGTTCCCTCATCTTAGGGAGAGCTTTCTTAAGAACCAGTCGTGCTCGATTGATGTGTTTGTGAAGAGTTGACCATACGGGTTGACAATGAAGAGCTCACGTTAAATATCAACGAACTCCAAACCTCAGACAAGCAGTGTTGCCACAATTGATCAAAAATCGAAGATTCAATGCAACACTCTCAAACTTCACGGTTAAGAGGAGTTTTCAAAAGCGTCTTGAGCTCAAAGCTTTGAAAATTACCCCGGTTCAAACAAATGGTTTGAAAGTCGTACTGTGGAAGTCAAGAGTGTTCTTGATGATGACGATGATCTAGAATCGGAGACTTCATCGGAAGTGGTGGAAACCGCTAGCTCTAAGAGCACACCACTTGTCCCACCTCCGAATCGGTTTGTCGCATCGAGATTGTTAACTCGTGGATGAAACTAAACTCTCTTGGTTTCATCTCGAGTTGGATGATGATGTTTGTGATCCAATGGGAGACATTCTTCCCATTGATGAATTGCTCAAAATGATCCATCATCTTCTAGTCTTATTCCCGACTCTTCCATTCCTTCTCTCACTCCCGATGAGGAAGATGACAACTTTGGAATGAAGTCGATGCATTTCTTAGTGATGAGTCAATTCCAACGGAATTGATAACACTTACCTTGATCCGGAGGAGACATCCTTTTACGGAAAGTCCGTTGATTGAAGAACCATTTCCCACCCTCCTCCGGACATCTTCTTGACAATCACCATCTAAGCTTCAAGTTTAAGCTTAAAGATGTCAAACCGGTGATTTGCTTTTCTCTCACGAGGAATGGACTTGCATTCTCATGTACGTCTTTATTCCATTCTTCACGATGGTGTGGTTGCTCTTTCCTTTCTCTTTCGGAATGAGGACACCATCTTTGACCCCGTATCATCCCTTATAGTTTCTACCATTAACAATACCGCGGTTATATCTCATCGGGTGGAACTTTTCGATGTTCATATGTTTATTAACATTGTGAACGAAAGTCCGATTGAGATTGGTTTTCCACGTTACTTTCCCCATGAACAAATTAATTGGGTCGAGTCAAGCTAGCGACTCGGTAATCAAAACAAGAGCTTAACATGGGTTTTCACCGTGTGTACCACCCTAGTGTGGGGGTTTGCCCACATGTTGTGTATATAAATCTTTCAAAAAAAAAAAAAAAAAAAAAAAAAATCATCTTTCTAAATAATGGCCGTAGTATTTCCCTTTCACGTTCTTTGTTTCGGCATAACCGCGGTACTTTGAATATTGAGGCAATATTCATCTCTAGTGTGGGGGATTCTCACGAATTTTATCATGTAATTATACCGCCTAATCCCCGTTTTGGCCAAAATTTTTTGGAGTAAGTGTTCTACACTTTCTCATCGGGTTATCGATCCGCCATGTCTCGTAAGACAAAAGGATTGGCTAATCCAGAGCAAACGGCTCTTGGTAAAGATATCTCAAATCCGTTGACGGCTTGCAATTTGCCCAAAATTGTATGGTATTCACCGCCATATCCTAAAAGTGAAGAGTTGGCTAGCCCGCAAGATTATGGCTTGTGGTAAAGGCGTGGAAAACCATAATTGGTAATCACTCACCAAAGATAATATTGATAATTTATCTAAGAGTTGGCTAGTCCGTATGGTACGGCTCGGTAAAGACAAATCAAATCCGTTGGAAGTCGGTGGTTTGCTCAAAATCACATGGTCATCTGTACCATGGTTCTTACTTGAATGAAACATTTGGCTACTCCGTAAGTAATGGCTTTTGGTAAAGAGTTTCAAATCCATTAGTTTTCTCAAATCATTGCTAGGGACTAGCAATATCTCGATGTGGGGGATTGATGAGTGTGTAAATACTCATCATTTTTGTACAATATAAAGCGCAAAATCGTCTGAAACACTCGAAACACATCAAAATGATCAAAATATCACAAATCGAGTGTTTTATGTGCTTTAAATGCAAAATATCAAAATCGATGAAAACATATCAAATTTGCAAAATTGCGCTTTAGTCCCCAAGTTTATAAAATTGTCAAAAATAGTCCCCTGAGCCAAAATTTCAAAGAAAAGTCACCAAAGGTCTTTTAAAATCATAAATTATCATATTTAGTCCTTTGGTGAAAAATCTAAGAGTTTTGAGAAAATTACAGTTTTGGTCCCTGGGCTTTTAAATTGTTCAAAATTAATCCTTGGAGTTTCAAATATGTCAAAGTTAGCCCTTGGATTATTAAAGTTTGGCAAGACCAACCCTTGACTACATCTTCATAATTTACATGTTTGGTCCCTTGACTTTCAAATATTACACTTGTGGTCCTTATTTGTTATTAAGCCAAAACCAACCGGACCCTATTTGATTACCCCAAGCCCAAAACTAACACCCCTGGCCCAAATCTGATTACCCGGTCCAACCCTTGACCCGACCAACCCAAACCCACAGTTTAAACAAACAAACAACCCGCCCCCTATCCACTGTCTTCCCCGACAACTTTGTCTGTCTCCCCCCTCCTCAAGCTTTTCCCATAGCCACTCTACTACACCTTTGTCTCCCCCACCTCACCTAATCCCCCATTGCAATTAATGCTTCCCCTTTCCCTGTCTAAAGTGTCAAACCCAGTTTTGGCGCCAAAAACACATATATGGCCAGGATCACTTCTGCACATCCAAGGGCTGAGAATGTTGCTGGGATCCACCCAGAGGAGAGAGGCAAGAAACTTGGAGCATAAATAAACCAAGAAGGAAGGATAGAGAATAGTTAGTTTTAGTTTATTTAAAATTGTATGTCGTTTCTCAAATTATTAGATCTTAATTAGTTTTCAGTTATGTTTTAAAGTTCATTTGTACTCAACTAAGTTATTAAAGTGTATTGCAACTCATTTTAATTCTCAATTCCAGTTTATGGTTTTATTTCAAAGTTCATGATTACTGTTGAATTTTCCAATTATAAATTCTGAATCCCAAGCTTCAATAAGCTTATTTATAAGTTGAAACAAGCTTATATTAGCTTAAAATAGCTTTTTATAAGCTTGTGTTTAAGGCTGAAACAATATTGCACACTGGTCAACAAAAGTCAACACAAGAGCAAAAATGGTGCAAGGATGATATGGGTTGACTCAGAACTGAAAATGGGTTGAAATGGAATCATTGGGTTGGATTTGATAGGTTAGTGGTCCTTGTTTCACTGTTGGCTAGCCATAGTGGCTTTGGACACTTGTAAGTGGTTTTCCTTATTTCTTAGCATAATCAGTTTTAGTGATAAAAAGTAGTTAAAACTTGCTTTAATAGTTGTGTTTAGGCTTAGTAGTTTTAGTTTGATCAAAATTCATGCTTGTTCACTCTCTAGTTCAGTCTTTAATTGCATATCAGAAGTAATAGGGGTGTTTGGTTTACCTGCTTAAACTGTTTTCAGTGGTATATTGGTGTAAGATTTTTGTTGCTTGAGTCTCTATTATCACTAGTAAAGTCAATCTAGCCATCTAATTGCACCATATAACACTAAAAGTCAAAATAAGTGCTAATCTGTTCTTGTTGGTTTATCTGTTGGGATCGCCATACAAAACAACTCAAATAGGATTAAAACTTGTTAAACTTGCTTGATAAACTTTCATTACATCATATTACATCAAGATCATTCCTAAATTTGCATTGGAATCTCACCAAAGTCAAACTTACAAACCGATTCAAAGTCAAAAATGTGCCAAACTCGGTTTTGCGAGAACTTGCAGAGTGTGCATGTGTTTCAATAAGGGTTTGTGGTCCGATATTTGGTCTATAAGTAGTCTACCAGGTGGTATATAAGACCTCATTTCTGTTTTTGGCTAAAGATCTCTAGATAAGCCAGTGAATAAGCTTAAAGTTAGGCCTAGTTGCCCTGTTCATTACCTTTGCAGAATCTGAGTTTTTCTCAGATTTGTCCAGGGGTGCACAGGATTCATTAGATCCTTCCTAGTTCTGGTATTTTGGTTTCAAGTAGCCACTTAGGTCTAGTTTAAGTTTTAATAATTGGTTTTAGTTTGTATCTTATTTGAGTGCTTTTTCTTGGACTGCAAGTTGATACCCATTTTCTGTTTTTAGCTTAATCTCATAAGCTTCAAATCTGTGTTATTTTGTTAATCAGTAGTTTTAGCTTGTAGATTTAAGTTTCAACTTGGTTAATTCAGTATATTATTGCTTCTGTAATCAGTGGGTTACTTGTTTGGTTCACTTGGCTTATTAAAGAGCTTATTTATAAGCTTAGTTCATAGCAGATTCATAATCTTCCAAGTAATCACCTGTTTTTCCAATTTTCATAGCTTCTTAATATAATTTTAGAGTTTTCCGAAATTTTCGATTTTTCCTAGTGTTTTGCTATTTTTCTTGATTTTAATTAGTTTTAGCACTTTTAAATAGCATTTAATACAAAAATTGAAAAGGTTCAAAAAATAATTTTCAATTTTCTTAGGTTTAGATAAATATAAAAAGTAAAAAAAGTAATTTTCCATATTTTTCATAGTTCATTTGGTAATTTTTAGTGATTTAATTAGTTTTTAATAGTTTAAAATTCCTAGAAAATAGATAAATAATCAAAAAATACAAAAATAGTTTTGAAAAGTCTATTTTGATATTTTAGATTTTTCTAAGTCTTAATTTTATTTTTCTAGCCTTATTTCACATTTTCTTGTATTTTAGGTAATTAATTAATAAGTTAAAAATAGTTTTTAATTAGATAATTAGTTATAAAATAATTTTCTTTTTCCAAATATTTTCTTTTATCATTAGGATTGTAAAATGTATTTTCATATTTTAGGATTTGTATTGTATAAGTTTCACTTTTTATTTTGTACGTTACGTAATTTTAATTTAAACGTAAGTTTTAGTTTTAAGTTTTAAACGTTCATCACTTTAAATATAGTGATAACGTTTATTTAATAGATTTAATCTTTTAATTTCCTTTAAATTTGCATTTAAGCCTTTGTGTTTGTTTGATATCTCCGTAGTTATAATAATCAAATCATAATCCCTTTTCGCTCAAACTCTCGATCACTATACGTTGATTGATCCATTGCATAGCTCATTTGGGACATAACGACCGGGAGACCCTATACTCCTCGATCTTCATTGCATTTGCGCTTGTCGTTTTAAGTCTGTTACGGCTGGTCATTCACAAGTGACCGGTTTGTGTGATCGACTGACGGTTTCTTGCAGATCATGACCGGTCTTCAAAGAAACAAGATTGCATTGCACTTTCAACCGTCGAGTATGTGTCTCTATCTGCGTGTTGTGCTCAAGTTCTATGGATGAGAACACAACTCACATATTATGGCTTTACTTTCGATAAAATACCTATGTATTGTGACTCAAAAGTGCCATAGCCATATCATGCAACTCGCTCATCACTCAAAGACTAAGCATATCCGTGTCCGCTACCACTTCATCAAAGAGTACGTCGAAAATGGTCTTGTTGAATTATTCTTCGTGAAGATCGATTACCAACTCACGATCTATTTACTAAAGCCCTTCCAAAAGAAAGGTTTGACGATTTAGTTCGACGAATTGGAATGCGAAGCCTAACCCCGAGGAGTTAGAACGTCTTCTCGAATCTTCTTGAAAATGTTTTTCCAAAAGCTTCACAGTAAATATTTTTGAAAAACAATATACAAAATTTGAAAACCAACAAAAGCAAAATATAAAAATATAAAACTTTCAAAATACAAAACAATACAAAATATAAAATCCAAAAATATTCATCTCACGACATGTCTCTCAGATAATCGATATTTCAGACGTTTCTAGAAATGTCATTCAACAATGATACGGGCATGTATGGATGCTTGAGCGAGAGTTCTTTAATTGTTTTCTAAAACATGTCGTTTCTCAAAATTTCTTCATATTAATGGCTTTCAGATACATCAAGACGAAACCTTGGGACCGAAATGATGACTTTTGATTATTTTTCAAATCAAAACTCGTGCTTTTTAATGAAAATCACTAGTGTACGCTTCAAGGCACTACATTTAAAAATGGTGAGAAATCATCATCATCTTGAGCACCTTTCAAGATTGTTCAAAAGATTTTCAAAATCTTTCAAAATATTTTGTGCTCAAGATAACTCCTCTAAAACCCTTTAATTGATTATGCTTTATTAAAGGGGAGTATAAACAAAATGTTCCAAATTCATGCTTAAATCATATCCGTTTGTCTCCTAAAGGATTCTAAAATGATTTTTAATCGTGGATATAAAAATATCACGATTATGCTATTTTTGAGGGGAAGCGCGTGATTAAAATATGATCAAAATGTTTAATGATAGGTGTTTGAATCTCAAAATGAGCTCGACTCGAGACGGAACCAATGAATTGACGAGGAATAATGTACCATCTCGAGAAACTCTCTATGGACTTGACCGGACGGGTAATAATTTCAAGATAGTTCTCTAGTGATGTAAACGTGTCTCGAATCGGTCTAGTTCATTTAAAGTCGATCAATTCAAAAGTGCAAACTCTACCCTCTATGTGCGTTTGTCAAAACTTATAAGCACATGTGAAGGGGAGTGTTTCGAAAATATTAAACTCACAAAGTGTTTCAAACATGTTTTCTATCATAAACACTCGGAGAGATTTTCAAGAAAATGGTTTTATGGCAACATAGGACAGTCATGGAGTTATAAGGTGACTAAGGATAGAAATCCGTTCTATGATCCGCCAGAGCGGAGGGATCTACCCAAGGACATCTCAAATAGTTTAGAACTAGAAGTCCTTAGGAATGATTGAAAAAGGAGTAATGTGAGAAAGGAGAAAGAAGGGGTTGAAGAATTAAAAGAAATGTAAAAGAAAGGGTGAAAAGAAATAGCCCTCCCGATTCAACCTTAGGGCGTAAACCGGGTTCAATTCATATACTCTTGGTTGTCACTTAGTTGACACCGGTATTGAAGACAAAGACGCCATGGACCCAAAGGACGCACCGCACTAAACCTTCTAGCCACTCAATTCCTCTTAAAAGGATTTGTTTCATTCTCACCGGGAACCCTACATAATCTATTGACCTTCTCTTAGAGTTGGTTGGTATTGAAGAAGGAGACCCTCTCCCTAGTCTCCGCCTCAGAAAACCAAAATGCACTAATTGAGTCTAGAGCCACGAGATTCATCAAAAGATCTCATAGGAACACTTGACATGACATCGCTTGTTGTTCATCAATAAGGGCATAAGTGATATATTCTAGAGTCCTATGCGGATCTTAGCAACCGCCAAAACATTTATGAGAAGTTTCACATCTGTGATCTTGATGATTGAATGGAAACTCCGCCAGGTCAACATCAAGCGCCTCGACAAGCAGTCACTTGGTAACTCCGTGGATTACGCTTAGTGTATCACAAACGGTCTACGATCGTGAGGTGATGCTTGGTGTACCTCAACGACTCATCCGAACGTAGATGTATTTCTGTATATCGCGTTATCTCGCCATGGGACTTCATTCGAGAACGGCCTTTGTGAGAATTAGAGATGTGTTTCACACTATGTCGTTAACACCATCGAAATTCAAACTTATAAGTGCCTAATCGCTTATTACTAACGTGTTTTATGTTTTCTTCTTATGGATGCTCATGGAGGAAGAGATCGTCGCGATTATCCACATGCTCATACCAACCACATCACAAATGAAGTTCTCATCAAAATCAAAGGCTACACAAAGTTAAAGATGATTCTTCGTCAATGTCAAAGAATCTACAAAGTTTACAGACTAGAGAACTTCACAACAATGAAACATCAAAGTCAAATAGAAGTGTGAGCATGGTGGAGAAAGACGTGGAGATACCTAACCAACGAAGTTGACAACGGCAGACATCCACATTAACTGATCACAAAGCATGAAGGAACAAAGAATCAAGACTATTCTTTATCCACACACAAAGTTCAAGCTCGAGAAAATTAAAGACCTAATCAAGTGGAGCATCATTTGAATGACCACCCCTTAGGGGGAGATTGTTAGCCTTAATAGTTTTTATTAGAAGTGATGGTCATTCACATTTAGGAACTTTATATCGTGTGTTAGATATCGTGATAGAATAGTCAACGGCTCGTGGATTCGACTAAGCTAAATGGGTACTAGTTATGTTAAGCTTGCCTTTATCCAATCCAACCCATGTCCAACCCACGAAGCCCATAGAAAGCCTTTAGGCATCATGTTACTTGTACTATATAAACCCTCAAAGTCTCATTTGAGGGGTGTGTGAGTGTGTGTGTGTGTGTGTGTGTATTTTCTTTGGAATATACAACTTATTTTTTTCATCTTTCTATTCATACATACACGGTTTACATCTTAAGTCACCATCTTTCTCATCTTTATTTCTTTCTTCTAAGCTTAACGCTTGTGTTTGTGTTGAACGTGTTATACGCTGTAGCGTGGTTTCACGTGGTGATACTTGTGTTCGTTAAGTGGGTTTGTGATAAGGTTGATATATCTAAGGTCCTACAGATATTGTTTTTCTTTTTTGAAATAAAATGACTAAAATACACTTCTTTAAATGTTTATCATTTAAAACAAAAGCTCAAAATTACGTGTGGTTCTTATATATAGTCTCATTTTTAAGTTCTAACATTATAATTGTAAGTGATACTCTTATCTTCAAAGTTCAACGCCATAACTATAGAAGGGTGTGACAAGAAAAAAGGGTCGAAGCCTATTTTCCTTTCGGGACTCATCTCAAACACCACCCTCCTGTGGGAAAAGGGTATTCTTTTTCTTAGTACAAAATTGTCATCTAGTGACACGTAAAATAATTGCCATCAAAAGCAAAAAATATCACTAAAAGTAAATAAGTATCATCAAAGTATAAAAGAAGTGTCACTAAAAACTAAATTTTTATGTGCTTTTCTTACACTTAAAAAATACAGTAGAAGTCCAATAGGTAAAATTTATTAATGGTGAGACAAAAAAGTGTGAGGACATAGTTTTTGCCCTTGTGACATATTTTGTTTATAAAATTGTCATTAAATCTCAAAATTTTAGGATTTTACTTACAGTTTTAAAAAATGTCACTAAAAGATTAGATTTAGTGATACTTTTTGGTGTAATTAGAACTTCTATCATTAAATGTTTATTTTCTTTTAGTGCTAGACTCCTGCAACCAAATTCACAGCTTAAAAAAGAGAACAAATTATTAATGATTTTGTGTGTATGCATGTGTGTAATCGGGTTATTTAAGTGATAAAATATGATGGAACAAAAAGTAGTAGTTGAGCTTTAAGGAAGATGAGATTAAAAAGTAAATGATATAACGATTATGTGGAGTTGATGTGACGAGAAAAACTTTTCGCCACACCCTAAAGCTAAATATAGCGAATCTGAAAATCCTAGGGGCGTTTGGTTCCTTCGAATTTTAGTGCAATATGTTATAATTGTAATTTGAATTACATTGCAATCTTGTTTGGTTGGAAGGATGAAAAGAATTGCAATTCATATTACATTATGTTGACTGCTTGGTTTGCAGAGGAGAATATAATTGAATTACAACTAATTACATTCAATGAAAGAATTCATATTTGTATATAGCAAACTCGATGAAATGTTTTGAATTACATTATAGTTCAATTTTACAAACTCTATCTTTTATCATTATTATTAATTATTATTATTATATTTATACATATAATAATAATAATAATAATAATAATAATAATAATAATAATAATAATAATAATAATAATAATAATAATAATAATAATAATAAAAGGAGGGAGCTCAACTAGTGTCTCGACTTCCCACTAATTTCTTGTAAATCATTTTGTTTTTCTAATGAAGTGATCTTTTTATAATAATAATAATAATAATAATAATAATAATAATAATAATAATAATAATAATAATAATGTATTATTTTATATGTTTTATTAAACTTTAAGTAATAATTATTTACGTGGATGATTTAAGTTGCCCTCTATGTAAGACCGCCCAAGATTCACATGCTCATCTTTTCTTTCAATGCCCATTCTCGACTCAGTTTGTTCAAGGCAAAAACTACATTCACATTCCTAATATTGGGGACACTTGGTCTAGTTTTGTGGCTATCTTGAATGGCATTGCGCATGTAAGATTGGTGAGGATTTTTGTGGATAAGATTCTCTTCAACATGACGATTTATTATGTATGGCAAGAGCGAAATAATCGCCTTTTTAAACAAAAGGCTCGCCATGTTGACCAAATTTTGATGTGATATATTCGACTACTAGACTGAAGTCGATGTCTCTTAGAATCAAGGAATCGGCAAGAAATGAGCTCTATGCTAAATGAATGGCCCATAAGTAGTTCTTCGTAGTTATTTTTGGTTGTGAACTTTGTTTCGGTCGATTGTTAGGTTCTATTAGTTAACACAAAGTGGTCATTAGATTTGCTAATGACACTTGAACCGATTTGTCCTTGTTTATTTATTTTAATAAATTCACCGGGTAACCCTTTACCCAAAAAATATTTTTATATCAATAGTTTTAATTTTTAAATTATAGCTAATATCAATTTCAATTTTTATTTATAACTTTTTATTATTTGAAAAAAATTTGTTTGTTTTGATAAATTTAATCTATTAAAGTAAATATTTTATTATTATTTAATTTAAATAATAATTTTATAATTAAATAATAAAAATATTTATATTTAATATTTTTAATTATTATCGTATTTAAACTTTTATTATTCATATTTTATAATTAAAATTAACAATCATTATTAAATTTTAAATATATGTTATTGTCATTATTATTATTATTATTATTATTATTATTATTATTATTATTATTATTATTATTTTAAATTACATTACGTTTCAACCAACCAAACACGTGCAACTTTTTCCCTTTAACATCTTACAAATAATGCACCTTACAATACTTTACATTACAATTATAATTACTATTTATTACATTACGCTTCATTTAGATTACAATTAATTTAATAAAGTTATTTCAAAACATTATGCTTAATCAAACAACTCTCATTTTCTAAAATGTATCACCGAAAGTTTAGAGATTCAGGCCCGCTTGTTATCCATCTTTTGGGTTGAGAATTGGGAATAAGGTTGAAATAAAACATTTGGTACAAGGATACAACTTTATACATGTACATTACACTTCTAAATAATAGTTTATGCAAACTCTAATAGAGTAACGGATTTTGAAAATAAATCTTCTTATTCTTGTCCTTGAAACTAGCACATGTGTTCTAAGCCACACATTATCCATATTTATATTTACAAGCATGTATTTAAGTATAAATTATTCTCATCTATTATCCAATATATCTTTTTTCTTTTTTTCTAACTTAAAAAATAACTTTAAATATTTTTTTCTTTCTGATACATCAAATTCAAATTCTAATCCAAATCAAAATCTTAATCTAAAACCGATCTACAAACTGAAAGGCCCTCAATCATGTGCTAATGACGACAACTCATTTACTGTCTGTTGTAATTAAAGGCAATCAATTTTCAATTTTAAAACTTTCAAATAATTGTATTTTTTTAACATTAAAAACAAGTTAATTAATCACACTCCATGATTATATACTCGGTAAATGATAACGCTACACGCGTCGTTCGGGGTCGAAGGAACTTCCTTTTCGTCGAGCAAGTTTTTCAACACCCCAGGCGTGAACCTAATCGTTGTAGTGTAGTATTAGGGTAAGCCACGGGAATCGATATCGTTCTCTAGGGGAATAGGAATGCTAGTAAGAAGTTACTATGCTAAGGTTGGGGTTGAGGAAGATTATTTTTTTATCCTTTTTTTTATATTTTTTTAGGAATTGGAAAGGTACAAATGTCGGGGTTTGGATTTTGGGGTTGGTATTTCTACCGATTACTTCTACTATCTAATTATCTAATTAACTAAGCTAAGGGTAGTCTATGTCTATTGTTGTGTGCTCGTATGATGTTTAAAAATGTGTTTACCTAGATGCTACTACTCCCTAGTTATCTCCTATTGATGGTTGAATCGTCACGTCCTTATTCTTAACGCGTTGTGTTTTTTAAGGTCGTAAGGTGTGCATTCCTAACTCTTTGAAGTCACCTTTAAGTGTAGTAAACGAAACCACTAAGTCATTCATAAACTAACTTTGAGGTTATCTTTGGGTTTAGTAAACGAAATCCACTAAGTCATTCATAAACTATCAAAGATTTATCAAGTATTAAACACAACGATAGCCTAGTCGCACTCCTAAGCCAATTACAATTAAGATAAGAGACAACCTAACAATAATTAGCAACTAGGTTTCATATATCTAAGCAAACACACAAGTAATTTAGCCGGACATGGTAAACATGCAAGCATACACACAATTAATTGAGGACATACTTGAATTAATGAAGTAAAACACTTATCTTGATGTAAGATAGGGTATGGAACCCTAAAATACTTTACAAGACAGCCTTGGTTCGGTTTAGGTTTTACCCAAAGACTACACACGAAAACTAAAAATTAATTCTATATATAAGATTACAAATGCGACGGCCACCCTTTGATTTGTGACGCCGCGGGTCGCCATCATTAGGGTTTCGTCTTGGCCATGTTAGTCTTGACGGCGTCACCTTATGCTTGTGACGCCGTCCCTTCGCCTCTCGACGTCGTCGGATCAAATCTAGGCCGCCCGAGTTGCGACGCCTACTCTTTTTAAACCTCAGTAGCCGCCACTTGTAAATGAGCAATTTGGCTACCGAGCCGTCATAAAAGTTGTCCGACGGCGTTGCAGATAACACCGACTCCGTCCCCTTCGGGCCCAAAGCAGCCCGAGTGTCTCGATTCTTGACTTTGGCCATTTTCTTCAGATATTCGCGCCTTTTCGTCCGAATAAGTGTCATTCCACATTTTGCCTTCAAGATACCTAAAAGTGAAAAGGAACGATATTAAGTAATAACGGATACAAAAGTGATCAAATAAGGGCTTAAACGACCCCTCAAAAAGGTACATTTTAAAACCTTATCAAATATCCCTACACTTGGTATTTTCTTGTCCTCAAGCAAATGTGCTTTTAGCCAATCAATTTATAAGTTAGGGTCATGAAGCATTAGTTTAGAACGATTCTCAACACACCCCGCAAAAGTCATAACAAGCACGGAAATTACATACTAGCACCTCACATGGGGTGTTTGGATACTCACATCTCTCGGGTGTATATGAAATATAACAAGTTGGAAATGGAAGATAAACACTCATTAACCGGTCCTAGTACATAGATTACCATAGGCTTGAGACTAGATCAAACCTCCATCGTTTTGGCGTAAGCACCTAGGAAAGACTATCCAAGAGGTCTTTTAAAGGGTTGTAATGATAGGCTTACGGTAGGAAACAAAGAGTTTGTTGGGATAGGCTATTTAGTGGTGGCAAGTCAAAAATCTTTATGTTACAAGCATGCTAAGAATGGCGTTGCTAAGCCAAGACTCGACACTCTAGACTCTAGATAACTGAAACAAACAAACATAAATTTAAAGATAGATGTAGGATGGTAGCCCGTATTATGTTTTTTTTTACACTCTATTTTTTTTCTTTTTCTCTTTTTCTATCTTTTTCGATTTTTTTTTTCATACACTTTTACTCTACCATCCTTTACGATAACATCAAAATGATAGGGATTTATAGGCACATCCCTACACTTGAGTTTTTATTACTCTAACACTAATATGACCCGAATTGAAAAGATCAAAACACTTGGAGTACATTATTATGCAAATAAAGGGAATTTGAATTTAAAGTTCCCTTCCCGTCATTTCATAAAATTTAACTTTTTCCATGAGTCCCAATCGTCCCAAAACTATGTACAAAGGATATGACTCGACTTAGCAACTTATGCAAGCAACTAGATAATTGAACTAAGGGTTAAATGTGATAACAATAATGCACTAAAAGTGAGTGCATACAAGGTAGGCTAAGGCGATTTGGGTGTACATTTGGGGTGGATTGTAAACAATGCTCTTCATTGATATTCCGAAAACCGAAACATCATGAGAACCGCAAAAGGATAGGCTCGAGGGGTTAACTAGGGTATCGTGTACTAAAGATGAGTACAACGCAAAGGTGTGGGGGAATTACTCAACCGATGTGGAAGAAGTAATTATATTACGGGTATCAAACAAGGGTTATCCTAATGCCTCTTATCATTTAGTTATTCCTAACTACACAAGTGTTGTCTTACTAGCGATCTCAGGATGCATCACAAAACAAGTTCTAGAATCTATTATACTACCGGTTCACACTCTAAGTATTAAAGATGAATGATTTAATTCCTACTAATCTAAGGGCGATCCTCACATTTTGGGTGGAATTTAAGTGGTAAAGGGTTTTTGTGCTAGTTATATAATTTCCTATCCATGAGACGCTTTATTAAGACTAATGGCACACTCCTATATGTCATGAAAAATTTTAAATTTTGTGCCAAAATTACCCTAACCGACATTTTCTCATGGTTTATTACACAAATGCAATTGGACAAAGCAAATAATCAAGGATAAGCATAGTTTCAAAGTTCCGCTTTATTTTCCTCCTACACTTAAACCGAACATTGTCCCCAATGTTCCCGAAAGTATCAAAGTTATGATAATGGAAGGTAATAAAAGATGAAAGAAACTAATACTCCCCGATTAGCTCGGTAGGATCCGTGTAAAGTGGTGGTTGCATCTTTCTTCAAGAAGAACGTTTGTGTGAAAAGCTCCTTCTCATCTTATGTATCTTCTTCTTGGTAAATTAAACCTGCACACTTGAAGAAAACATGCGAAACCTTCACGTAAAATCGGCGGTAATAATATATATAGGACTCTACTAAACTAGGATATAATGCTTGTGGAATGGATGTTTACAAAATTTCGGAAAATTAAGACCGAAAATTCCAAAATTTATAAGTAGCTCGTAAAACGATAAAAGTAATCGGTGGTTTCGCTCCTTCCGACGCCGTCAGTTGCGATCCCGACAAAAAGCGGTCCGCGATTTTGGAAAAATTCGGAAAATTTACATCTTTAGAATCGGAAAATTTCACGCAAAACATCCATTATGACTCGATACAAGCATTTGACTCAAACAAATACACATGTATATCTTTTAATGAATTGAAATTCTCATGTTTACGTTTCTTTTGAAAACGTGTGTAAGCCTCCCTACACTTATCTCTTATGTGAAATACCTTTATATGTAATTAAGACGAGGTTAAAGACAAAATAAAATATTTTTACAAATTTAAACATGAGAATAAACAATCAATAAAAGATACACGACACAAACAAGCAAACAATTAAGCATGGGGTACCTCCCACGAAGCGCTTTTCTTTATTTATGAGTCTTGTAGCTAGACTCGAAGTCGTGCCCCTACGTGGTCTCGTTACCGTCACCTTCTTCCTTCGATCGTCCTTCATCAAAAGGGCGTAGTCGTTGTATGCTCACCGTAGATTCCTTGCCCACGTCATCTATTATGGTAACGGTTTTATCCTTTAGATTAGTTTCCTTCATCAGATAAGGCCCAAACCATCTTGGTTTGTTTCTACCTCGTAATGCTCTTATTCGTGATTTGTATAAGAGTACTTTCTCTCCCTTTAAAAATTCCTTAGGGTTCTTTTGTGTTTGTGGTATTGAAGTGGGATTATTTCCTAGCTTTTTATCGCGCTTCCACAATGTTGCATGTAGTCCTTGAACCATGAAATCTCTAAGCCCTTTTTCCCAATCGTTCATTTTCTTCTTAACCACGTTGTTAGGGACTTGTGGAGTTTCATCCGTAATCTTCTCCATGATCTTAAGAGGATACCTTGGAACAATGGGTATCCTAGCATACCCTTTGCCGCTTTTAAGTATCATGATGCCCTCCCCGCATTTGATGGTTGCTTTGGCAGTGGCCAGAAAAGGTGTCCCAAGAATGAGTGGCATGTTTCTATCTTCCTCAATGTCTATGATCACGAAATCCACCAGATAGAAGATATTAGCCACTGTAACATATTGGATTTCACATACACTTCATAACAAAAACATAAGTAGGCGTATACTATGGTTTTAGAGAGAGAAAGTTAGAGGTTTGGGAACTTTAGTGAGAGAAAGAAAAATCTTATTATGAGCTCCAACTCTCTACCTTGGAAGGTAGAGAGTATTTATAGTCTTTACACAAAACGCCACCTAACGGGCTGTGGATCAGGCATACAGTGGGTAAAGACCCGTCCGTCCTCCACGGTGATACTTAAACTAAATACTACTTAACTTATAATAATCTACGACTACGAGCTTTCTAACGATTACAAATACTTGAGGTGACCGACACTTTAATACCTGGATTTACTAAATCCTAACAATCTCCCCAAGGAGGTCACCTCAAACACACATTAAAATTACATTGAATACAAATAGATATTACATTAAAAAATTGTTCTTGCATTCTTGATGTAGTACTTTTCTCTCAAGCTCGTAGTCATTGATTCTTCACATTGCATGTTTGGCTAAACCAATTGGAGGTCTTTGTCGATCCACGTGATAATGAGTTTTGAGCCGCCTTTGAGATCATCACCACATTAAATCTCGACTCATCCTTTGTGGTGTTGATATTATGTGATGTTGTGACTTTTGGACCGACATGCTCACATTCGGATCATGATGTATTTTCACCGAATAGCGAAGCTTTTGTTGATTCATGATATTGGCAGCAGAAAGGCAGTATGGAGTGAAAATATCGAGTCATTGATGCACTAATCATGATTTCTTTAGATATGAATGTGTTATGTGAGCATGCGGCTATGAATTGACCGCCCATTCGATCACCGCAAACGCCGAG
Source organism: Chrysanthemum lavandulifolium (assembly GCA_022545495.1). Classification (NCBI taxonomy): domain Eukaryota; kingdom Viridiplantae; phylum Streptophyta; class Magnoliopsida; order Asterales; family Asteraceae; genus Chrysanthemum; species Chrysanthemum lavandulifolium. Next base: position 128,171,876 of record CM040239.1, read on the forward strand.
TGTTCCCGCATAAAGCAGCTTAGCAATAAAGCACACAAAAGTGTCTTTGATCACTTTTGTTGAATTAAGGTACACGCCCACGGTTCCTCGTTGATCAAGACAAGTCGCCTGTGATAAGGTATAATTCAAGAATTTGCTTGAAAGGGGTTTCGAATGCTCTAGTCGTTCTCAAACCGAACGCCTCAAAGAAGACAACACGGAGTGAGTGAACCAATAATTGAGATTCACCGATTGATAAAAGATATTTGAAAACAATCGTGTATCGCTCAATAGATATTGTTTTTGCAATACAACGAAGGTTTTAATGAAAATCGATTATCAATCATAAACACCTTTTTTTTGAAATATTTGTACACAATCGATGTGCTAAAGAAAAGAGTTTTTAAGCACAACGGCCGGTTTTTCAAAGGTATCCGTCAATCCATAACTCGAACCAGATTGATTCAAAAGATTGAATCGCCCCATTGTTTCGCTCGCTTGTCACATGGTTGATCTATTGGATGATCTCACATGCCACCCACCAGAGCTTGTTTGATGTTGGCTCCGAAGGCTTTCCATCTTCATGGTGAATATGTATGCATATCACTCGGATATTCGCAATACCACAAGGATAATGCGAGGACTCATAAGATATAATCTCTTTCCACATTGTGTGAAAAGAGAGTCTACATTGAAAGTGTCCTAATGAGATTTATTGATGATCTCGTGGCTCTAGACTCAATTGTGCATATTTGGTTCTGTGTGGGAGACTAGGGAGAGGTCTCCTTCTTCAATATCAACTATCTCTAAGAGAAAGTCGATAGATTATGTCGGTTCCTCGTGAGAATGAAACAAGCCCTTTTAAGAGGAACTTGAGTAGGTTGGGAAGTTGTAGTGCAGTCGTCCACCGGGTCCATGACGCCTTGTCTTCAATACCAATGTTACCTTGGTAACAACCAAGAGTATATGTATTGAACCCGGTTTCGCCCTAAGGTTGAATTATTGGAGGCTATTTTTTTCACCCTTTCTCATTAATTTCTTTTTCATTCTTCAACCCTTTCAAGCTTACCGAGACTTCATAACTAGAACCTTGTTGGGTTTATTCCAGTACTAGCTCTGTCTCAGTTGGCACTCTTCCCATATCTCACTTTTCTCCTTTTTTCATCAAACCTAAGGACTTCTACACTATCTAGTGGATTGTCCCTGGGTAGATCCCTCCGGTTCTGGCGGATCATGGGAACTAATACATAACCTTATCTTCCTTATATCACCATACATACCGTAAAGTTGGTCGGTCTATTTAGTTTTCTTCATCTGCCATTGGTACCAATTGAAAACCATTTGAAAATCAATCCAGATACTTTGTGATATATTATCAAAATATTTTGTACCTGAATTGTTTTTGATAATTTTTGAAACAGAGCTCCCCCTCAACATGTGCATCACGCATCATTTTGTAGTAGAAATAATTTTCATCTTTGAGGATGTTTTGCACATATTAGGAAAAGACTGCACATTGAAATAAATTGATCATATTACAAATCTTAGTGGTTTAAGATAGATGCTCCCCCTCAACATGTGCATGGAAAATTTGAAATCGTTTGACACATGTGGGAAGGAGAGCTTGTACATCCTTATAAAACTATTACCGAATTATCAGATTAAATCCAATTTAAATCACAAATCTCCCCCGATCACAATTATCAAATCATTTGAGATTTGTGATCTCTGTAGATTTAAATTGATTTTGAAAGCTTTTAAGGAGAATTGTGACTTGATTATGAAAATGTTTTACCTGATAAGGATCGGATTTTGAGACTTTAAACTCCATTGATTAAACATGCATGATTCTCTTTTGAAAAACAATTGTATGACAAATAACCTTTTGATTTAATTGAAATCATTCTCCCCCTCAATAAATGACATAAGTTGTTGATTGAAAGTTAGTTGTTTTTGACAAATGTTAAGTCCAGATGATTTTCAAAAATAGAGTCCGAGTTATTTTTCAAAGCAATTAGTTTTCATTAGATAGTAATTAATTGTTTATAGAATCAGAGCAAGAGATTTGAACCAAGATAAAGCATGGCTCGTTCTTTCATCAAGAGCGGGTTCTTGCTGAAATGACAATAAACCATAGTTTCACTTTCTCTCATTTTTTTAACATTCGAATAACATCTAAAGTCCGTGTCATTCTTTGAATGACATCACAAAGACCGAGATATTATCGAATTGAGGAAAACATGATGAAGGACAATATTTTGGATTTTTGAAAGTTTTCTATTTTTCTATTTGCTTTTGAAGGTTTTGTAATTTTGTATTTTATTTTTCGAATAGATATTTACAAGAGATAGATGAAGGAAAACCTTTACTCCTCTTCTTCCTCTTGAAGACGTTTGAGTGTTTCGGTTGTAGGCTCTTAAGACCAAGTCGTGGAAGGATAAACTCAAAACGTTCTCTAGGAAGAGCTTTGGTGAAGATGTCGCTAACCGGTATTCGGTCCTCACAAAGTATAGTTCCACCACACCGCTTTCAACTTGCTCTCTCGATGAAATGATGTCGAATGTCGATGTGCTTTGCTCTTGAGTGTTGTACGTTGTTGCATGAGAGAGCAATAGCACTTTTATTATCACAAGCAGATGGATTTTGTTGAATTCAAAGCCATAGTCGATAATTGTGATCTCATCCATAGAATTTGAGCACAACAAGATGACATGGCTATGTATTTAGCCTCTGAGAGGAAATAGAAGCACTCATTTGCTTCTTTGAAGACTAGCTCACAAGCTTATCACCCAAAACCGAGCACCTCCGCACGTATTGACGTGTATCTTGACATCCCGCATGATCAAGATCTGCATAGGTCGTTAGTGACATACGGTGTCCTTCGGGTACCAAAGTCCCATGTTGATGGTTCCTGGAGATACCGAAGACCCGCTTAACCGCCTCAAGGTGCTTTTGGTAGGCTTAGCTCGGTATCTAGCACACATGCAAACAATGAACAAGATGTCCGGTCTACTAGCCGTGAGGTACATCGAGGATCCAATCATACTATGATATTTTGTTTGGTTTACCATGATCCCGAGTGGTCCTCATCTAGTTTAGTACGCCTATCATGGGAGTTTTAACAGGTCACTAGAATCAAATCCAAATTTCTTTAAAATCTCATGTGCATATTTAGATTGATTTATAAAATGCCTCCGGACTTTGTGAAATTTGTAATCCCAAGAAAATGACATTTGTCCCATCATTGACATTTAAAATTTAGAACCCATTTCTTTAGAAAACGGTCACACTCATTGGGGTCACGAGGCAAAGATGATATCATCAACATATATTTGAACGTGAATTAAATGTTTTCCGATTTCGGTGAACAATGTCGGATCAATCGCTCCTTTTGTCAATCCAAAGGATAGAAGAAACTTTGATAGCATATCATACCATGCCCTTGGAGCTTGCTTTAAACCGTAAAGAGCCTTCTTCAAACGATAAACATGAATAGGATGCTCGATTCACAAAGCCTTCTGTGTTACCGACGTGAGCGACTTCTTTAAGATCTCGCTTAGAAACGTCGCCTTAACATCCATATGATATACTACCATGTTCTTACTTGCAAGATTAGCCAAGAAGATTCGATTGCCTCGATACGAGCAAGCTGGAGCAAATGATTCTTCAAAGTCAATACCCTCCTCTTGACGGTATCCTTTTGCAACCAATCGAGCCTTGTTCTTTAAAACATCACCATGCTCATCAAGTTTCACTTTGAAGATCCACTTTAGAGCAATAATCATAGCACAACTGGAGCACGTACTAATTCCCATACATCTAGTCGATCAAACTCATGAATTTCTTCTTGCATGGCATTGAACCATTGCCTTCATTCATGGCGCTTTGACATCTTTTGGTTCGACCTTAGAGAGTACGGAGTTGAAGAAGCACCATAAGGCATCGGTTGCAAGTTGTTTCCTTGTGGATACCGGACGAGAGGTTTCCAATGATGTTGTCCAATGGATGGTCATGTGTCCATTTTCTAAGGTGTTCATGTGGTTGTTGTTGAGGAACCAAGTAGCGAGTCTATATCTCCCAAGAAGATGGTTCGATGATGATTCAGAGCAAATATGTTTTCAAATGGATCATCTTCGGAGTAGCAAAGGGTTAACTTCATCATTGATGCCAAAGACAATTCCATGATGTACATTCGATGATTGATGATTTGTTGATGAGACAGAGTGATCGCAGCAGCGCTTCTTGACTTAATGATATTGAGACCAAGGATTGACTTCATTCACAAGGATAGGAGCACCTCTGTTGATGGAATTGACATTTCATCAAGATTCGATTCATAGTGTTCATCAAACATTAGATCAAACAATTTCTTTAAATCATCTTCGATGGAGGTACATATGGAGTTTTGGTGAGGATTAGACACAAGAGTAGAACCGATACGACTACTTGAAAAGGTTGAAATGCGGGTCCAGAATCGATTGTCCCGGATCCATTTGACCGGTCACTCATCGAATGTAACGTGAATTGTTTCCATGATATTTCGGGTTCTCTTGTTGTAGATTCGGTATCCTTTTCTCGCTTGGTGCATAACCCACAAATACTCCAATGTTTGCTTTAGCTTTTAGTTTACCTAAATATTGACCGTCATTAGTTGGGTAACATAAGGCACCAAACACACGAAGGTAGGATAGATCGGGTTTTCGTTTATGGACAAGTTCATATGGAGTTTTTCCATGAGAGGTGTGAATAAGGGAACGATTTTGGGTGTAGCAAGCAAAGTGGCAATGGCTTCATTTCGGAGAAACATTGGAACCTTTGAGTAAATAAGCATTGTTCTAGCGGCTTCCACAAGAGTTCGATTTAGTCTTTCAACTACACCATTCTCATTGAGGGGTTCGTGGAACACTTCTTGATGACCGATTCCAACACTTTCATAAACCGGATTAAATCTTTGTTAACGAACTCGTGCTATTGTCTGCTCGAACAATTCTAACAAGATTGTTAAGTCGAACTTGAAGTTGCTTGATAAGTTTAATGATGACATCCGGAGTTTCATCCTTTGTCCTCAAAAACTTTACCTAAGTGAATCGAGAGTAGTCATCGACAACGACTAAAATATATTTTTTCCCATTAATAGTTTGAGCTGTCATTGGTCCGCATAAATCCATATGAAGGGTATGAAGAACTTGCATTCATCGAGTTTATGGGTTTTGGTTTGTGGGCATATTTTGTGCTTTTTCCCAATTGGCAAGTCGAACAAAGATGATCTTTTCATACTTTAACTGGGTAATCCTCTTACTAAGTCCTTTCTCGATAGATTGTTTATGGTACCAAAGTTCAAGTGATTGAGACGACGGTGCCATAGCCATGACTTAGTTTTGGAAGCCTTTGACAAAGAAGCGATGGGTGAAGATTTCATCATATCTTCGATAGAGATGGTGTATAGGTTTGACCCACGAGTTCCTCCGAGAAGTTCCACACCATCAAGTTCTCTAACAAAGCAAGTATGTTTTCTCAAGGCCACTTTAAATCGAGTCACAAAATTGTCCGACGTAAAATAGATTATGTTCATGACCTTCAACATAATATACCACGAAATCACACTATCTCCAACCACTTAATCTCCATAACCCATAATATCACCAAAATGATCGTTTCGAATCTTACAGCCCGATGAATTTGCTCACGAAGTTCATGAGCGTGACCGGTCTCCAATCATATGCTTGGAACAAACTGAGTCCGGTACCACATAACGATTTGAACGATCTGCAGTTGAACACAAACAAGAATGGAAAATCGATAATTAGGATCCCCATGCAAGAATGGGTTATATTTGGTTAGTAATGATGATTGAAACACCCATATAAGAGGTAGAAACAATGGACTCATTAGAAATAGATGTAGTGCTAGTGTCCATATTTGACCTATTCAAAGTATGTTCACTTTAAATGAATAGTTTCGCCAAGAGGCATTCATTTTCTAGTGGGCATTGACTTAGCAAATTTAGGGCAAAACTCATTAACCTTACGCCCAAGAGGTATCCATTGATAACCTATATTACTAAATTTCCTTCCCGGTTTCCATTGTTTTCTAACTTTCTTTTGCCTTTGCCTTTTGCCTTCTTAGTTTGAATTTTAACATTAACAATTTTAGCGGGCATTTAACAACATTAGACAAATCATTCACACCACATTCATGATTAGTACAATTCAAGCAATCATCAAGACATGGTTTGCAGATAGTAGCATAATTCAATTAATTACAAGACGCTTATAGCTAATACTAGAATCAACACGATTCGCCTTATTCAAATTCTCCCTAAGGTGATCTTCTACTTTCTTCCATCGAGCATTCCTAGCATGCAAGGTCCTATCATTCTTTGTGTTGCCTTGAGGCTTTGACCGCTTGCTTTAGTGTCACTTCTTACTCTGTAGAGGGAATTGGAACATTAGTTGGTTTTGCTACTTTTGCATTCCCGAACTAGAAGTGTGGATCTCGAACTACTTGAAGGCACATTAGTGTTCACTTTCTTAAACGGGCATAGAATGGTTTGTATGCTTGGCACTAGGCATAGAACAAGGCATCATGCCTTTTCCTTTTGCACCTAAGGATTTAGGATATGTTGCTATTAAACATTCTAGCAGTTCTTGAGATCGTTTGGCTTGAATGCACGCAAACCTAATTTCACCATCAAGAGGCTTATTTATAAAATCCTCTTCCACAATCTCAGAGACATTCTAGACTATCCTTAAGGTGAGCGAATAGTTATGAAACACAAGTTCATTATTCCTAAGATGAGGAGGAATATATTTAACAATACAAGATATTTGCAACCGAGGATGACTTTGATGCAACATTCTCATTAAAACAAGTGGCGTTTCCCTTTTTCCCGACTCTCGATTCTCAATTTCTTTTGTAAAGAGGTTATTTTTTCGTTGTTTTTGTCACGAGTGACTTTCATTGAATCATATAACTCTTTAAAGTGACGTTTAACCTTTTCATTTTCTTCTAGAAAGCTCTCATTTTCCTTTTGTAAAGCATTTACTAAGTTTTGAAGATGAAAAGTTTGAGAATACTGAGAATCTAAAGGAGAAGGTATTTGGGTGCCAGTCACATTGTTCTTTTCACCCTTTAATTGAGAGATTTAGGCTTTCAACTTTCTGATCGTGTTACAATGAGCTCGAATCTTTTCATCACGTTTGCTAATTTCAAAAACTGCATCAAATTCAGGAACACCCAAGGATGTCTTGATATTTGAGGTTTTAACATTTTCTTTCAGATGTTGATATTTTAATTGCAAAGCAAGATGCTCAACTTCCAATTTAGAAAACTGTTTTACCAGGTTATCATGATCATCCTGCTCAACTTTATCATGCGTTTAGAGTTAGTGTTTTCAAGCTCAATGACACGATCATGGGAGACTTTCGAGCAACAGATGATTCATGAAATTGAGAAGCATTAATGGAACAATTTGTAGCAATGTAAAACACATCTTGAGCAATACATTCGAAATAAGATTCTCTTTCAAGGTATGCAAGTTCTTCCTCTCAATCTCATTATATTTTAATTTCGCTCATAGTCACTAACCTCAACAATCATCGCATCAAATTCCTTTTCCATTTCTTTAATATCTAAGTCCATCCCCTTTTAAGACTCTCAAATTGACCTTTTAATTGTTTAAAGAAAGGCATGATCTCGGTTAAATAACATTCTTTAGTTTGCTCAAAACCCTTTCCCCTCGATTATCCCGGTGGGTGTGATCCTTTTCTTACAAGTTTTCTCAAAATCAACAAATAATTGAAAGATAACATATTGATCGATTAAGGTCTTGCTTTTAGTGGCAATAGTTCTAGGAACTAAATGCATTGGTGTATTTGGAGGATACAGCTGTCAAGGCATTTTCCTAAGGGGGGTTTGTTACAACAAGATTCTCTCGCCTTTTGCTTATCTAAATCCTTTTCGAACACTTGTTCGGGTCTTAACAACGCTTGAGGCTTAAACATGTTCAAGGAAATCCAATTTTCCTTTTTGTAGTCATGGGTCCGATAATTATGTTTTCTCTTTAAATGTAGGATTGTTGAGTTTCTTATCCATTTTCTCCTAGTAACCTCATCTCAATTATTATCTTCCTTAGTGCACTCGGTAAGAACTAGGTTTCGCCTAGGTTTAAGGATTTCATTGCCATCATAGATAACATTTTGAGCGACTTTTGCTATCTTACCATACTCGTGGTCGATTCCTTTATAATGGGGATACTATGCTTATCACGAGAACTCTATGCTTCGTGATCATGTGAGCAATCTGAATGGTATTCCTTGTACGCATAACTTATTTTCAAGCTTGTTTTTCAAGGTTTTAGATTAGAAAATCATTCAAAAGTTTTGATTCCTTAGCATCGAATTTTTGCTTAAGCATTTTAACATTTTTGAAGTTCTTGTTTTTGCTTAGCGCTTTAGAAAGCTTTTCTTGTAAGGAGTTTAACTCTTGTTTTAATACTTCTTCTCTAAACTTACTTTTTCTAATAGTTGTACGCATTTGGTCATCCATTTCCGCTCACGGGTGGTTAACTCAAACTTAGCACTGCTCATAAATAGCAACTTGTTCTTTATAGGCATTCGATTCGAAACAACATAATCATCATGAGCACATGCGGTGTATTCATCAAAATATAGTCATCATTGACTGCGGAAGATGCATCACTTGAGTACGGTCTCACTTTCACTTTGTTTCACATATTGATCATATGGGACAACATTGATATTACCCATATTTTCAATATCCGACTCAAAAGTTTCAGATTGATTGTACTTTGTCATGTATCTTTGCTCATCAACATCATCGTATAGTTTTAATACCTCGAGATGATTGATTCTTTGGATGGACTAGCTTGTCGTGGTGAGGGACCTTGGAGAGACCATTGGAGAAATTCTAGTCATGAAAATTGTTTGTGCAAGAGGTTCATCATCAACGCCGAGTCGTATGCATCACGACCGCAACTTGAAAGGCATTCGATGATTATGACCTATCTCCTAAATTGGTCGCTCATCCACATCTCGCATCATATGTCTTGGCATTGCCCTCAAGAAGAAACAATGACTCCTCTTCATCCAACACACCCATTATCCCGAGATTGCACAAGTAACATCTTGTCTTTGAAGTACTGCATTTTGAGGCGTTTTGAGAAGTGCGGTTCCTTGCTATGTGTCCATCACCACCACGCTTGTAGCACTTAATTGTCTTTGCTTGTCCTTGATTTCCATTCCTTCCCTATACCGATTTCCACATATCCTCTACCAACTCCACCTCTTCCTTGTTCGCATCGCCTTTCTTGAACCGGCCGCACCATAACCTTCCCATCTCTCGCGGTGGCTTGATTGTGTGGATTGGATGTCGCTCGAGGTTGTTGTTGGTGTGTGGGAGAGAGTTCATGTTTTGACTAATCATGAGAGCCAGTTGATTAATGAAGTTTCCACTACCGCATCAAGATCGACTTGTTTGAACATTGGATCGGTAATGAGTTTGTGATTACCATTACCCATGGGTATAACTTGAGAAGCTTTGGTGGTAATTCCCACATTTGTGTAAAAGGCGGTTGAATCATTTGATGAGCTTGTCTCTCCTCGGTTGGTTTTGAACCGATCAAGAATCCTTTTTCAAACATAGCATGCCTCTCATTCGAAGAAGGAATGCATAGAGTTGCTCATAGTTTGTATTCTTCAATCCTTTTGTTAGCTTCACAGAGGTGACAAACTTGTGCCATTCAGATTCATGTTGTTCACAAATTTTGAGTTCAAATTGAATGTTTGGCATGGTCATTTTGATGTTCCTCATATCATTCACAAGCTTGTGGAATCTCACGTAATACTCATAGACACTTTCTTCCGGCTTCATCTTAAAGTGTTCAAATTCATCATACGGTTGTGATTCTCTATCTTCTATAGTTAATTCGTAACACGAGAGAAGCATCTTGACATTATCCCAAACCGCCTTGGCTTCAAGTGTTGTGATTGATCGCCTTGTAGATGTCTTTTGGAAGACCAGTAGTATGATGTTTGAGGCCCCGATATCGAGATCGAACCTCTTTTTCTCCTTATCATTGAGCTCATCATACGTCTTTGGTCTATCTATTCCATAGATCATTGTTCCATCTGCAATGTGTATTAATTAAGTCTCTTGTAGTCTCAATCGATAAGGTCCTTCATCAATAGACTTGAGAATGTTGACTCCGTTTTCCTTTCCAAGACAAGACAATCGATTCGTTGTGCCCAAGAGTCGTAGTCGGTTCATCGAGCATAGGTGGACGAGTATCTCGAACCACCGCTTGAACATCCTCAAGAATGATGGAGATGATTGTAGTTACGTTGGTAGACATGTTAACAGATTACACGGGATTTTAAAACTTTATGATTAAACCGAAATAGATTCTTTCACGGATTTTACTAAATCAAGAGAAAACCGTATTACAACCAAAAGTTCAACCAAGTCGCTAAGAATTATGACAACAAGTCGCTAAGCACCAAGTCGCTACAAATTTTGACAGCAAGTCGCTAAGCACCAAGTCGCTAAGTCGTCAAGTCGCTAAATAGCAACTCGCTAAGGTTCAAGTCGCTAACACCAAGTCGCTAAGAAAACTTAAGTACAAGTCGCTAACAAAATTGAAAGCAAATCGCTACCTTCACCAAGTCGCTACCCGTAGTGGAGAATCCACTAAGTGTACTATTTGTCTGCTTGTCTCAATAGACAAGTCGCTAAGCTCAAATCGCTACCACTTCAACTATAACTCGCTACAAACTTACAAAGCAAGTCGCTAGCAAGAATATCTCAAAAACACCACTTATTAATCCAAAAACAACCCAACCACGATGATTCAAGCCTACCAAATCAAAACCTAAACACTTATGATGATCCTAAACACAAAAGTACAATCAAAATCCAAGCTTTAACACAAGAAATGATCCAAATGATGCAAAAACCACTAAACTTTTTCAACCTCAAAAACCACTAGAAATCCAAGGATATGTAAGAGATGATCTAACCATGGCTCTTGATACCATTTGTAACATATTGGATTTCACATACACTTCATAACACAAACATAAGTAGGCGTATACTATGGTTTTAGAGAGAGAAAGTTAGAGGTTTGGGAACTTTAGTGAGAGAAAGAAAAATCTTATTATGAGCTCCAACTCTCTACCTTAGAAGGTAGAGAGTATTTATAGTCTTTACACAAAACGCCACCTAACGGGCTATAAATCAGGCATACAGTGGGTAAAGACATGTCGTCCTCCACGGTGATACTTAAACTAAATACTACTTAACTTATAATAATCTACGACCACGAGCTTTCTAACGATTACAAATACTTGAGGTGACCGACACTTTAATACCGGATTTACTAAATCCTAAGCGCCACCTCTATTAAAACATCCACTGCGATTCCTATGGGGTAGACATAGGTGTGATTTGCTAAGGAAAGTCTAAGATCGGTCTTGGTGGCTCTCTCTAGTCAACTTATTATAGATTGATAATGGCATTATGTTTACATCGGACCCTCGATCGCCTAAGGCATTTATATTATCAATGTCACCTATGCTACATGGTATCACGAAGTTCCCTGTGGTGTCTCATTTTTTAGTTACTAGTTTTTTTAGAACCAGCTCATACAGAGGTCCCATAGGCATGGTGTCATACTCTTCTTATGTTATTTTTCCTTCAAGGGCTTCCCTAAGAACCTCATTGTACCTAAAGTTGTTCACTTGGTTAACAATGGTTTTTTTGTTAATTTCGTGCTTAAGGTAGTACTCAATGGTCTCGGGCTCATTATTAGGTTCAGCCTCCTCCCTCTTGATTTTCTCATTTTTCTTCTCCTCAACCTTTCCATTTTCAGGCATAATGGAAATGGCGTTAACAAACAAAGTGGGAGGACAATCATTGCTTCTTACTAGTACCTTTTCGGGAACTTTTATCTTGGTATATTCTTTTACCAGGTTCATCATTTCCGTCATCTTTGCCTGCATTTCCTCTCTTTGCCTATAAACCTCCTATTCAAATTTTGCTAATCTCTCCATGAGCTGCCATGTACTCCTCATTTGTTCCTTAAAGCTTGGTGAGAGTGGTATTGGGAAGTAGAATGGAAGCACCGCTCGAATTAAGATTTTGCTCACGACTTGGGATTCGGAGAAAGGTGTTGGGTGGTTGGTGGAATTGCGCGAATTGACTATTTCCGAGAGATTTGTATGGGGATCTCTTATGCCTTTCTATCAGATAATCAATCCTTCTCTCAAGAGCACTCATTTTCTCTTCGGTGACGTTGGAAGATTCAAGAGGAGTCGATACGGCATTAACCACTTTAACGGGGGTTTTAGGGGATTCATTCCAATCTTCGTAGCTTCGATCGACAAGCTCTTCTATAATATCCCAATATTCCTCTGCGTTAAGGTCGCTAAGCCTTCCACCGACGGCTTGATCAATGGATCGCCTTGTGATGAAATCGGTATGGTCATAGAAGATTTGGATTTGAAGCCAAAGATCAATACCATGATGAGGGACTTTATGGATTAAGTCCTTGAATCGAGTCCATGCTTTGTAAAGAGATTCGCCTTGAAGTTGTTGAAACGTCAAGATGTCTCGTCTTAGTTTAGTGGTTCTCCCCGGTGGGAAAAATTAAGCAAGGAAGCGAGAGGTGAGATCATCCCAACTTGAGATGGAGCCGGCGGGAAGTCGCTCAAGCCAATTACTAGCTTGGTCCCGCAGAGAGAATTGGAAGAGATGCAAATGCATGGTCTCCCGAGGAGTAGCATCGAGGTCGATGGAATCAACAATTTTAATGAAGTCCTTAAGATGGTGATTAGGATCTTCGGAACGAAGTCCATGGAATGCACATCCGTTTTGCACCAACCGGATGGTGTCGGATCGCAGGCCGTAGTTTGGGCTTGGTCGGGAAGCTCAATGGTGTTCCTATAGCCTAGGTGGCTTGGTCTCGAGTATTCACCAAGAGTACGGCCTCTTGGCGGGTCATTTGGTGGTAGGTTGATGAATGGTGGTTAGTTATCACCTTCCATGATGAAAAGTGATAGGGTTACGAACAAAGGTCACGAAGAAGGGGGATAGACTATGAGGAAGTTAAAAAATGAGAAAAAAGTTTACTTGATAGCAATCAAGCAAAGAAATCTAAATGAGGTGGACTCCTAACTAGCTATTCTATTCCCCGGCAGCGGCGCCAAAAACTTGATAACGCTACACGCGTCGTTCGGGGTCAAAGGAACTTCCTTTTTCGTCGAGAAAGTTTTTCAACACCCTAGCAAGTGAACCTAGTCGTTGTAGTGTAGTATTAGGGTAAGCCACGGGAATTGATATCGTTCTCTAGGGAATAGGAATGCTAGTAAGAAGTTACTATGCTAAGGTTGGGGTTGAGGAAGATTATTTTTTTATCTTTTTTTTTTAATATTTTTTAGGAATTGGAAAGGTACTGAATCTCGGGGTTTGGATTTGGGGTTGGTACTTCTACCGATTACTTCTACTATCTAATTATCTAATTAACTAAGCTAAGGGTAGTCTATGTCAATTGTTGTGTGCTCGTATGATGTTTAAAATGTGTTTACCTAGATACTACTACTCCCTAGTTATCTCCTATTGATGGTTGAATCGCCACGCTCTTATTCTTAACGCGTTGTGTTTTCTAAGGTTGTAAGGTGTGCATTCCCTAACTCTTTGAAGTCACCTTTAAGTGTAGTAAACGAAATCCACTAAGTCATTCATAAACTAACTTTGAGGTTATCTTTGGGTTTAGTAAACGAAACCACTAAGTCATTCATAAACTATCAAAGATTTATCAAGTATTAAACACAACGATAGCCTAGTCGTACTCTGAGCCAATTACAATTAAGATAAGAGACAACCTAACAATAAGTAGTAACTAGGTTTCATATATCTAAGCAAACACACAAGTAATTTATGGGACATGGTAAATATGCAAGCATACACACAATTAATTGAAGACATACTTGAATTAATGAAGTAAAACACTTATCTTGATGTAAGATAGGGTATGAAACCCTAAAATATTGTACAAGACAGCCTTGGTTCGGTTTAGGTTTTTACTCCAAAGACTACACACTGAAAACTAAAATATTCGGATTCAATATATAAGATTACAAATGCGACGGCGTCACCCTTTGATTTGTGACGCCATCGGGTCGCCGTCATTAGGGTTTCGTCTTGGCCACGTTAGTCTTGCGACGGCGTCACCTTATGCTTGTGACGCCGTCCCTTCGCCTCTAACGCCGTTCGGATCAAATCTAGGCCGTCGAGTTGCGACGCCTACTCTTTTAAAACACCAAGCCGTCACTTGTAAATGAGCAATTTGGCTCTCGAGTCACAAAGTTGTCCGACGGCGTCGCAGATAACACCGACGCCGTCCCCTTCGGCCCAAAGAACCTTAGTGTCTCGATTCTTGACTTTGGCCATTTTCTTCGTATATTCGCGCCTTTTCGTCCGAATAAGTGTCATTCCAACATTTTGCCTTCAAGATACCTAAAAAGTGAAAAGGAACGATATTAAGTAATAACGGATACAAAAGTGATCAAATAAGGGCTTAAACGACCCCTCAAAAAGGTACATTTTAAAACCTTGTCAGTAAACTTAGGGTGTGTTTGGTTTGTTATAGGTTTGACAACGAATTAGAATTTAAGATAGGGTTGAAAGAAAGTAGAAAATATAAAATATATGATTGTGATAAAAGTTGTTGTTTTGAATAATGAGATATAAAGCGGGGTTGAGATTTATATTTATTTTTGAAATATTATAAATTAATAAATTTTCTCATGACGAGTAGATAATCTTGTGGATATGACGAAGTGTAAAAAGCGTAGATGAGAAAAGAAAGGGCAAAATCCATAAATGAGTAATATACTTATTCAATGACTAGTGGACTTTGAAAAGGTGCACTGCCAATATTATACTTTCAAACTTTAAACAATGTCGCTAACCACTTGACATGGTAATTATATCGTTAGTCCTCAATACATAAACAATTGCACCGTGTCCCTAATACATAAACTCAGTTAGTCCCAAATACATAAACAATTACACCGTTGGTCCCCAATACATAACCTCAGTTAGTCCCGAATACATAACCACCGCCCACCACCGCCACCTACCACCACCACTTACAATCATTACCACCAATAATCACCACCACCACCCACTGCCACCACCATCCAATCACCGACACCCATTCACCGCCGCTGCACACTCGCCACCACCACCCACCGCCACCACCACGCATCACCACCACTACCATCACCACCACCACCACCACCACCACTAACCACTCACCACCGCCATATGGTGGTGGTGGTGGTGGCAGTGGGTGGCGATGGTGAGTGGTGATGGTGATTGGTAGTGGTGGTGGTGGTGGCGGTAGTGGGTGGTGGTGGTATTTGTTATGGTTTTGCCCTTTTATGGCAGATATTGGGGCAAAAACTCCTTTATTCTATATTTTTCGAGAAAGACAATTGATATATGACCTAGATCTTACGAAGCCTGCTCATGTATGACATGATTCATATCTGATCATAGAAAAGATTCTCTTCAAGCGAACCACTTACTAGAAAGCCAAACTAGTGGGGGGCATATCTGATGACATACTGAAAACCATGCCTTTCGAACCAAATGCAACGCCCGTCTTGGTGGTGGTTGTAAGTGGTGTGTAACAATTCGTATTTTTCCGGTTACTATTCATCATCTTTGTGGAAAACTAGAAAGTGGGTTGAATAGTTTTACCGTTTTAAAATTTGATTTGCTTTAAATAACTTTGCATGAAATCAATTAATATAGATAATAAAGAATAAATAATATGCAAGTAAAGAAAGAAACGATCAAATCACAACACGATTTTATGGTGGTTCGGTCTGCAAGAACTCTTTTTCCTTGCCATACTCCACTCCCCGAGTCTCCAACTCAAGAGTTATCTTCACTAATCAACAAGCTCCTTTAACCGGCGGAGAAAACCTTTACACGTCGCTTACACAATATTTCCGACACAAAGCTAGATGTCGAGTTCTTTACAAGGGCACAACCACTCCCAACACACTATGTATTTTAAGGACTAAAATACTAACCGATCACTATCAGAGTTTTATGATGGTCTGGTACAAACAATGATGTATGAATGACAACAATTCATACAACTACAAACAAACAAGACTTGCAACTATTCGTTGAAGCTTGAAATGTCTTGATCTTCTTTGCTACAAAAAGAGGATCACTAAAATGAAATGAGAATGAGTTATATGAAAGAGAATGAGAGAATGTATGTGTTTTGTACTTGTAAGTGATTATAAAACAACTTGATGTGGCTTGCTATTTGTAAGCAAAATGATTAGCAAACCACGGATCGGACGGAACCAAAAAAAGGGTTCCGCCCGTGCAAACTTTTGGTTTCGCCGATCCTGACAGAAAATCTGCATAAATCTTACCAAGATCTTAACATATCATACTAACATTACATTTGATATATTGAGTGACAAACTAAAAAAAAAATATATGTAAGAAATCTTTTAAGAATTTCTAAGATGATGTAAGACATGATGTAATATGCATTTTCATTTTTAGTTTTACATGTTTATGTAAGTAAACATTGTAATGTACATGTTAGCAAACTAAATGAATTTGATTCAATAAGTAGTTAATTAGATGAGTGAAAAATAATATTTGATCACATATGTTATTATAAGGTACATTTTGTTTATTGTAAAAACTAATTTACGTGTGAAAACTAAAAATATAATGTGGCATTTTATTGGGGCATTTACATATATCCTCACATACACACCCATATTTACATATTTCCCCAAACAGTATTTTAACAGGCTTGTACATCATGCATAAAAAACTTGTGTTGGGGGAAATATGTAAATATAGGTGTGTATGTGGGGATATATGAAAATCCTCCCATTTGATTTAACATCTAATAGTGGCATTTTTCTTAAAATGACAAACTACCATCTTGTGAACAAATGTTTGTAAATAATGTTGAAAACTATTTGTGTTTAAGAAAAACTTGTAGCTATATATAAAAGACTTGACAAGATTTATACTTTTGCTAAAATAAAATTTATTATTGTCGACAACAAAATATAGCAAAGATCGTAAAATATAAATAAAGTTTTTTAGACGATATTTGTATTAACACTCTTATTTTTACTATTCATTCCCATATTTTTTTATTCTCGCAATTTAACCTACATTCATAATGACAAGAGAACACGTCGAGCCATCTTTACAACGTACGTCGAATTTACTAAGGACAAGTTTCTCAAAACCGTGTCTCACGGTTTTGGTCTAAACGTCATTTAAACTTTCCGATATGTCCATAAAATATTTTAAACAAGAAAAATGTGCTTTTCATATCTTACAACATTTTCACAAGTTTTGGATTTTTACATTTTCCGGTTTTGTGTTTTGTTATTTAACGACTTAACGTTTGTAATTATCGGGACCAAACAACACTCCGTAAAATCAAGATAATGTCAAGACTTATCTAGTCGTCTTATCTCCTTCATACTTTCATGTGACGAGACATTGATTCACAAGATCATAACAAGTGTAAAACTTGGTCCTAAAGTCTTGAACAAGATCATTACATGTGTCTAAACTTGGTGCCAAAGTCTTGTACTAACCTCCTCATTGTGCTATAAAAGGAACTCACTCATCCCTTTTTCTCTTCACAATTCAAACGCCAACATGCATACTTCCATAGCTTCTTCATCCTTTGATCTCCAAGTTATTAGTTCTTCATCATTGTTAAAGCTCTTGTAAAGTTTTTCATGATCGTTATTCTAGTTATTCCATTCCTTAGGTGAATTTCCAAGCTACTCAAGTAATCAAGATCTTACAAAAGTTCTAACACAAGATTCATAAGTGCACAAGAGGTGTTAAGGATTCCAAGAAGTGGAATTGTTCTTTTTCTTATTCTTTATTCTTAAGTTCTTGGTTCCTTTTTTCTCCCAAAAAGGCCAAAAGTTGTAAGACAGGCTTGTGCTCAATCTCATCATACATTGATTTCATGTTTTTATTATGCTGTGTGATAACATCAAATAGTCCTGAGTTTCTAAGCGTTAATTTCACCCTATATCATCGCAGTTTGAGTAAAATACTAGTGAAAACATCCTTATTCCTTATTATTTCATTTCAGGACCCATTCGAAGTAAGGAAGCGGCAATCGGACGTTTTCAAGCCCTATTGATATGATTGTCTCTTAACTACGGTGTAACCAAGTAATGAAGTTACGACGTAACTAAAGATTACGAAGGCTACGGCGTAACCCTCAGCTAAGGTTACGCCGTAACAACTGATAAGCACCAAATTAACAAAGACCACGGCGTAGCCCTCAGTTTAGACTACGCCGTAATGATGAAATACACTGAATTTACAGAAGCTACGGCGTAACCCCAGATAAGGTTACGCCGTAACCATGGATAAGCACAAAAGATTGAAAGAAGTTACGACGTAACTACCTAATAAGGTTCTGTTGTAACTAGTTCAAGCCTATATATAGTCGATGGTTTCACCGCTTTAATCATCTCTCCTTTCCCAAACCTTCTAGGGTTTGGGAGATCAAAAACGAAGAAGAAGCATGGTTTAGGAGCTTTGAATAACGAAGTCCTCGTCTCACGATTTTATTTGTACTCGAGTTTGGATTCTTTTTATATTTTTCTAGAGCTTATACTATGAATTCATATCTTTAATTAAAGTTTGCATTTATGTTATTGTTATTCTCTATAATTTTTTATAGACATTTGCTAGTATTTTCATAGATCGCTAGCCTTGGTAGTATTATAACCTTGCTAGTATCTAAAGTGCTGGGAGATATGACCAACTGACCCCGGTCTGATAGATAGCGAAGTATAGGAGGAATTGGCCATAGTACAACCACTCTTCTTGTGCGAACTGACCAAATGATCACCTATCAAGTGGAGGTATTTAAGAGGTTAGGGGGAATCTTAGTTCCTAACGGCCGGGTTCCCACCGTCTAGATCTAGTAGATTTGGTTCTTAATGACTGCTATTAGGTTGCCGAATGATCCCGGGTGATCTGCTCATCTTGGTAAGGAATCTAAGAACCATAGGCCATGATGAATCGACCAAAGGATTCTGGTGATAATTAACCACTATATTGAATCTTGGTATCGGGAATCAATTCATATATGTATTCTTTATTAAAGCTTCGTTTATCTATCTCTTTACCATAAATTTCTGGTGTCTGTGTAAGTAAGTTAATAGCATATCGATGGATTATTATAACTTTGTCATACCAAAATGTCATCAATATCATTTCTAATCATCTTAGTTCTTTCAAGGTCACAACTCTCTTGGGACGATACTCGGATTTACCTAAGGCTTTACTACATCTGATCGGGTTCTCTGCCCGTTAGTATGCGTCTATCCTAAGTTATCTAAGTTTTATAAATATTAAAAGCAGGATGAAATAGCGATCGACTTTTTGGCGCTACGGGGAGCGATTAATGAAAGATCTAAGGTATTTCATATTCACCTCATTAAGAGATTTGAGCACTTCCTTTAGGTACGTTTCTAAATCTCTCCTGTTGCAATTATACAAAATTTATCTTCTGATGCTATTAGTTACGACGTAACTCCTTTCATGGGTTACAACGTAACCATATTACAATTTATTAAAAACTATTATAAAATCTTTTGACTATTTAGTTACGACGTAACCTCTCTTTAGAGTTACGACGTAACCACTATGCAATCAGACTTATAAAAATCTGACTTTGAATTAAAATTAAAAATTTAATTACGGCGTAACCCTTATTAGGATTACGATGTAACCCTTTCACAACCATTTAAAATTCTGAAAATATAGTTACGGCGTACCTATTAATAGAATTACGCCGTAACTATCTTGGCGGTGTAAAACCTTATACGGAATAAAAACTAGGTTTTACACATACACTTTCACCGCCAACCCATACAGTAAATTTTTCTTCAAAAATTTTTTTCATCCCCATGGCTGGTAAGATCTATCACTACTCTTTTTGATTTGTTTATGTCAATTATTTCAATTAGGGTTTATATTTTAATATTTTAGGGATCTTGCCGATTTGAGTAAATTATTGCTATTGGTTTGATTAATTGATGATTATGATGATTTCCCCATGTTATTTTGATTCGTGTCCTATCACTATGGTTCGATTTGGGTAAATTGGGTTTTGGGTCAAACACAAACCTAGTGGGTTAGGCGCGGTCCCTCAGCACTAATAGGTTAAAAATTTATCAAAACTTTTTACCACTTGAAAAAAATTAATGGTTCCGGCGTAATCTATTGCGTAATTGGAACATCTGAGGTGCTGAGTTTCTGGGAAGTTACGACCGTAACTGGGGGTTAAGTTACGCCGTAACCATTAGAATCTGTGATTACGCCATAGCAGTTTGATTTAGCTACACCGTAACCTGAGAAATTACCTAATTACGGCGTAACTCTTGTTTTGGTTACGCCGTAGCTTGACATCAGTAAGGTCTGCACTTACTGTTATTTATCTTATTTTCAGGTGCAAACAATCCCGCAAATTGGTTTAGGTTTTTGGCACACCACGATCTTTGGTATTAGGCGGTTGTGCGTGGAAGAATATGAGAAATTAAGGAGGAAGGATATTAGTCGACTGAAGCACTTGATTTTGATGCATTTGGTAGTTTGGCAAATGGGAAAGCTAGTAGAAAATTAAGGAAGTTTTGCAAAATTAAGTTCATGTGTAATGTTGGGAGATCACGTGCAATGCATGGTTGAGGTTATTCAGGATTACGGAACCAGTCATTCAAGAGTACGTCTATGAATTCCTTGCTAGTGTCGAATTTCGTACTGATATTGTGGATGATGACGAAGAGTCAATGTTTTTCCAACTTGGAGGCGAGAGAAGAAGTTTGACTCTTAGGCAGTTTACTGTGAGGATGGGCTTGTACACTGAGGACGAAATGGATTCTGAAGCTTTTCGTCGGTTCTATCACACTTGTTGGAGAAGAAGGGATGAGACTCAAGACCTTGCTGCTTATTTCAACCAGATTGCTATCATGGATGGTTATGATTCAAAGAGCCCACCATCCTACGTAATGGTGAGGAGCCCCATTCATCGACTGGTGCACCGCCTACTTGCTTGCTCTATTCGAGCAAGACACTCCGCCAAAGAAAAGATGACTATGGATGATCTTTACCTAATGCAGGGCATGGAAGGGGGGAACCACATCGATGTTCCCTTCTACTTGGCGAGGTTTATGGGTGTTGGTGCTAAGGGGTTTTCATCTAGGAGTCTTTTGCAGGGGGCTCATTTTATTGGGAGATTGGCTAGGAGTTTTGATCTTATGACCGATGCAGCTTTGGCTCGGGTGACCCGAGGTAGGGAGACTAGTTTGATAGGACTGCCTAAGCTAGTCGAGTTCGTGATTTGCACCCAGGACATATATGGAGTGATTGAGTTGGCTAGGACTGCCCGAGGAGAGAAGTCGGGGAAGCTAGTGGTGTTGAAGAGGAGGCCGAGGAGCAGGTGCCCAGGGGACGAAGAAGGGCACATGTGAATGTAGGGGAAAGGTTACAGATCATTGATGAGAGGATCGAGGGAATGTCGACCCATTTCAACGAGGAGATTGAAAGCCTCGAAGTGGGTCTTTATGGTCTTAGTAACCAGTTTGAGGGTTTTGCAGGTACATTGGATCGGTGCGGCCCAACAGGATTTCTTTCATTGGAGTGCGGATCGGACTAGCCAAATCTTCAGAACATGCATTTGAGCCACCCTAGGTGGCAAGGTCCGAATATGTGTACCACCGACATCCTCGATATCGGCATCCAATGAGGAGTGGCATTCATGCAAGCCGAGCCCACTCCTAGCAAAGACTACGAGCACCCCATTTGATCCCACCCAATTCCACTCCATGGATCATGATCTTCCTAGGGATGATTGATTTCCCTATTTGATGAAACAATTTGAAACAATCTAAAACAATTTGATACTTATGTCTGTAATAACTTAACTATTTGGATATTTGTATGTTCTACCATCAATTGTACCCGTCGGGTACAAAATTTTCCATCTATGTTGTGCAGGTTTTGGTTCTGTGATGCAGTTACGGCGTAACCTTAGGATCAGTTACGCCGTAACCCCTGCTACAGTAGGAAATTTTGAAGCAACACAAATAGTTAAGGCTAGCCCAAGAAATGATACGCATTAGCCACCCCATAACCCACCTTCAACCTTTAGTGAGACATCTTGGGCAAGCATTCGAGAGGGGAGTTTATTTCTTTCTTGATTATTTTTTTCCTTTCTATTTTATTTTTTCCTTTTTCTTCGTACAAAAGGGACTTTGAACACTTCAGGTGAGGGGATAGGAATAGAAATGAAGTGTATGATTACTTACTTGCCCTAATTTTCTAGTTGGTTCCAAAATTTTAAGCTTATTTGAAAAAAAATTGTCATATTTTTAACCAATCTAGAATCACATAAAGCCGAGCACACTATAACCTTTATTGCCATTGGTGAGATTTAGCCTTTCCGTTTCCCCCATTTTACCCAAATCTACCATAAATTGAGTGTGCCGATAGTATTGTAAACTTTAGAACTTGGCTTTTACATCACTTCAAGACCATAAACGAGTAGTGTATCAAGTTAGCTTGGTGCATTTGGAAAAGGCGATTTGAAAAAAGTAAATGTTTTAGGATTAAACCCAAATAGCCCATATGTGTTCACTTGTGTGCGTTTATCGATTAAACGCATTCGCTTTTCGAACTCCGTGTTAACTTTTTTTGTTGCATTCTCCTTTAGTGCAAGATAACCCTAGTTACACCCTTTTTGAGCCTATCCTTTCATTTTCTAACCCTTATTTTCATTACACCATCACACCTTAGCCTACCGTGTAGTCTTACCTTTTTACCTGGAAGCTATTGTTCACCTTAGTTTGAGGTTCAAAATAGAGTTCCAAGAGGCGTACCTCATCATCTGCATCTCACTAAAAATCGTCAAAGACCCCCAAGTTATCACCTTATGCTCAGTTCAAGTGGGGGGAAGCATATCGTTGCATTTATTGCATTTATGTTAAAAAAAATTCTTGTTATCTGTGCGAAGAATTATAAGCACTATATGATGAAATTGGCATTGAGAATAATTTTCTCGATCACATTCGAAGGTTGGAAGAATAGTTGAAGAATAAATAATGGTGGATTACGGTGACATGTATTGACCATATGAAGATGAACCTTGAATTATTGGTGGGACGATGGCAACTCGGTTTTAAGCTAAGATTATTTGTTTTCTTTTTCCTTTTCACCCATTAAAATATCCCATGCCTATCCTTACCCTTTATGTCGTGAAGCGTGTCTAGGTGATGCAGCGAGCAATCCTTGATGTCTTGGCCATGGATTTGGTCATGTATCGTTGATTTTGTCCACTTCGCCGTGACACGTTAGTAATGACACCACCCCTAAGCCTTTGAAACTCAACCCAACATTGCTTTCTAAAATTGTCTTAACCTTAGCTCTAGTGGTGGAGTTGTGTGTAATTGCCAAGCTTATGATAGAATACTTACTATGTCCGTGCAATTGAGTGATCACCCTAAAATTAACACTTAGAATAGGATGAGAGTGAGAGTATTTTCGTTCCCATTTCGTGAGGTGTTCGGCTCTTATTAATGTTCTAGCATGGAAATTAAAACTGCGCATTCTTCAAGGATGTATCTTTTGCAGTCTAAATTGGTCTACTTGAGGGCAAGTAGAGTTTAAGTGGGGGGATATTTGATAATATCAAATAGTCCTGAGTTTCTAAGCGTTAATTTCCCCCTATATCATCGCATTTTGAGTAAAATACTAGTGAAAACATCCTTATTCCTTATTATTTTATTTCAGGACCCATTCGAAGTAAGGAAGCTGCAATCGGACATTTTCAAGCCCTATTGATACAACTGTCTCTTAACTACGGCGTAACCAAGTAATGAAGTTACGACGCAACTAAAGATTACGAAGGCTACGACGTAACCCTCAGCTAAGGTTACGCCGTAACAACTGATAAGTACCAAATTAACAAAGACCATGGCGTAGCCCTCAGCTTAGGCTACGCCGTAATGATGAAATACACTGAATTTACAGAAGCTATGGCGTAACCCCAGATAAGGTTACGCCGTAACCATGGATAAGCACAAAAGATTGAAAGAAGTTACGACGTAACTACCTAATAAGGTTACGCCGTAACTAGTTCGAAACCTATATATAGTCGATGGTTTCACCAGTTTTAATCATCTCTCCTTTCCCAAACCTTCTAGGGTTTGGGGAGATCAAAAGACAGAAGAAGAAGCATGGTTTAGGAGCACTGAATAACGAAGTCCTTGTCTACGATTTCCTTTGTACTCGAGTTTGGATTCTTTTTATATTTTTCTAGAGCTTATACTATGAATTCATATCTTTAATTAAAGTTTGCATTTATGTTATTGTTATTCTCTATAATTCTTTATAGACATTTGCTAGTATTTTCATAGATCGCTAGCCTTGGTAGTATTATAAGCTTGGTAGTATCTAAAGGGCTGGGAGATATGACCAACTGACCCTAGTCTGATAGATAGCGAAATATGGGAGGAATTGGCCATAGTACAACCACTCTTCGTGTGCGAACTGACCAAATGATCACCTATCAAGTGGAGGTATTTAAGAGGTTAGGGGGAATCAAAGTTCCTAACGGTCGGGTTCCCACCATCTAGATCAAGTAGATTTGGTGCTTAATGATTGGTATTAGGTTGCCGAATGATCCCGGGTGACCTGCTCATCTTGGTGAGGAATCTAAGAACCATAGGCCATGACGAATCGACCAAAGGAGTCTGGTGATAATTAACCACTATGTTGAATCTTGGTATCGGGAATCAATTCATATATGTATTCTTTATTAAAGCTTCGTTTATCTATCTCTTTACCCAAAAAATTTTGGTGTCTGTGTAAGTAAGTTAATAGCATATCGATGGCTTATTATAACTTTGTCATACCAAAATATCATCAATATCATTTCTAATCATCTTAGTTCTTTCAAGGTCACAGCTCTCTTGGGACGATACTCGGATTTACCTAAGGCTTTATTACATCTGATCGGGTTCTCTGCCCGTTAGTATGCGTCTATCCTAAGTTATCTAAATTTTATAAATATTAAAAGCAGGATGAAATAGCACATCACTGTGTATGCTTGTTATATATATCATGTTGTATAAGAACTTAAAACACAAGAGAAACATGTTTATGATTTTTATTTGTAAACTAGTAGGATAAAGTAAGTTATGCTAGTTATTTTCTCAAAACCATGAACACAAGACCCTAAATATATCCAAGAGTAAATTACACGGATGGTCCCTAAGGTTTGTCCAAAATTTCACTCATAGTCCTTGAAAGTTTAAAGTTGCATGGATAGTCCCTATCTCTGAAAAGAATAACACTTATGGTCCTTTATTTAACTGGGGTTAAGTGAGTTCCGTTATAATTTACACTTTTAGCCCTTTTGGTTAAAGATCGTTGCGTCGTCAGTCCTTTATCATAACGAACGTTTATAATTTAAAGATTTTCGAATTTAGGTATGCTTTTATACGTTTTCTTATGTTTTCATCCGTTTTATACGTTTTCGTTCGTATTTATAGGTTTTTTCCGTTTTCTTTCGTTTTCATACGTTTTTCTCCGTTTTTATTCGTTTTCCCCGTTTTTGTACTTTTTCATCTATTTTTCTTACGTTCATCCGTTTTAATACGTTTTCGCTCATTTGCTTGCATTTTTTTTTACATTTTGGTAATTTTTTATACGTTTTCGTTTGATTTCATACGTTTTCTCACATTTTTATTCGTTTTTAACCTTTTTTATACATTTCATCCTTTTTTATACGTTTTCGTCTGTTTTTATTCGTTTTCGTCCGTTTTTATATGTTTTCATCCGTATTTATACGTTTTTATCTGTTTTCGTCCATTTTTATTCGTTTTTGTCTGTTTGTATACATTTTCGTTTGTTTTTATAAGTTTTCTTACGTTTCCATACGTTTTTATCTGCTTTAATATATTTTCGTCCGTTTTTATACGTTTTTTTTCCGTTTTTATACATTTTCATACATTTTTATCTGTTTTCATATGTTTTCATCCGTTTTCATATGTTTTCGTCCGTTTCTATACGTTTTTCTTACGTTCTCATCCGTTTTTATCTATTTTCTTATGTTTTAATCGTTTTCATCCGTTTTAAATGCATTTTATAGGTTTTCGACGTTTAATAAGTCTTTATACATTTTTACATTTTATCGTTTAATCGTTTTATCCATTTTTATACATAAGAAAAACAGACGAAAACGTATAAAAACGGACAAAAACATATGGAAATGGACGAAAACCTATAAAACGGGTGAAAACATATGAAAACGAATAAAATCATATAAAAACACATAAAAACGCATAAAAACGAATGAAACTTACAAAAACGGATGACAAGGTATTATAACGGATGAAAACGTATAAAAACAAACGAAGATGTATAAAAACAGACGAAAACGAATGAAAACGGATAAAAACGGATGAAAACGAATAAAAACTGACGAAAACGAATAAAAACGAAAATGGACAAAAATGGATAAAAACTTATAAATACAGACAAAAACGAATAAAAATAGACGAAAACCTATTAAAACGTACACGAAAATGTATAAAAACGGATAAGAACATATAAAAACAGACGAAAACAGATAAAAACGTATAAAATCAGACGAAAAAGTATAAAAACGGACCAAAGTGTAAAAGAATGTAAGCAAACGGGCGAAAACGTAGAAAAATGGATGAAACCATAAGGAAACATAAGAAAAACGGATGAAAACGTATAAATACGGACGAAAACGAATAAAAACGGACGAAAACGTTTAAAAACGGGCGAAAACGGATAAAAACCTCTAAATACGAACGAAAATGTATAAAAACGGACGAAAATGGATGAAAACGTATAAAAACGTACCTAAATTCGAAAATCTTTAAATTATAAACGTTCGTTATGATAAAGGTCTGACGAGGCAACGATCTTTAACCAAAAGGGCTAAAAGTGTAAATTATAACGAAACTCACTTAACGCCAGTTAAATAAAGGACCATAAGTGTTATTCTTTTCAGAGATAGGGACTACCCATGCAACTTTAAACTTTCAGGGACTGTGAGTAAAATTTTGGACAAACCTTAGGGACCTCCGTGTAATTTACTCTATATCCAATTAGTTGTAGGAAAACTCAAAACAAAACTGTAGCTTTTCGAATCGACTAAAACGGACTTGTGAATCAAAAGTTAAAACAAGTTAAAGATCAAATTTGGAAAACCTAAAAGTTGTCAACAACCTTACTGTCCCGTTTTTCTTACTCATTTTTTAAGCCTTTCTGCTCCAAATCATCAAAATGTAAAACACGAAAGTTGTCCTAAATGATGTTTTTCATAAGACTACGTGAGAGTTTAAGCCTAAAAATGTAAAACAAGGGCTAATTATCGCCAAAACTTACAAATACTCTTTTAAACTTAAAATTTATATTTCAAAGATTTAATTGTGATATACTAGTTTTCTTCTAAGCTTAAAGACTTACGCAACTTAAACACATTTTATCAAAATATAACCAAGGAATTCTAATAAATTTCATAAGTTTATTTGACTTTCGGAATAGTGTTTTTCACATATGAAAACTGATTTTACTATTCATAACTTGTAAAAACTTATAAACTCTTATATCTTGTTTAAATTCTTTAACAAAGACATAAAACAACTAAATTCACAAACCACATAACCATTTTAAACACTTATATGCAAAATATATGTTTTACTATTAACGTAACATGTTAGTAGGGAATTTCATGTGAGGGGCCTGGGCCTCTTCGGTGTGAACGTATTGACGAGTTGTTGGATTTAAGATTTAAAGTGTCCTAGTTCCTCGTACGTTTACTACATGACCTCTAAATTATAATAGCCCGAACAGTGATACAATATTTAAACCAAACACGTTTCATAGATCAAACCGTTTTTATAAACGACATACCCGAACATTATAAACTACCATGTACAACATCATGATCAATATAATGACTTACATAGGCTCGTTTATATTTTCACATCATATTCTAGGTTGCACGTAGAGGTTTTCACGACTTATTCATCGACTACATTATAAACTTAACATCATTTAACTCACGGTGAGTTTCATAGCCCCATTTTTAATTGTTTTATACTATTTTTAGGGAAGATAAATGCTCAACTACTTTCTTTTACTTTTACAAGTATTTTAAACTTTTACGAATTACAGTGAGTTCAAAGCCCAATTTTATTCATTCTAATTGTTTTATAAACTCTTGGGAGAGATACATGCTACTACTTTTATTTTGATCACAATTGCTTGAAAACCGTGTTTTGTACTATATCAATCTTTATTGATACGTGGAATTACGTACTTGGAATTATGTGCTTGAAACTATGTGTTATATCAATCTTTATTGATAATTGGAATTACGTATTTGGAATTATGTGCTTCAAACTATGTGTTATATCAATCTTTATTGATAATTGGAATTACGTACTTGAAATTATGGGCTTGAAACTATGTGATATATCAATTGTTATTGATACCTTATGTGCTATATCAATTGTTATTGATACCTTATGTGTTACATCAATTGTTATTGATACCGTATGTGCTATATCAATTGTTATTGATACGTTGAGTCAGGTGCTATATCAATTATTATTATTACTTTGAGTTATGTACTATTATCATTGTTTTGATACTCTCAAAAAACATTTTCGGTGTCATAAGCTTAATAACCATGTTACCGATAATTGCATCCATTGCAATTATTACTATAAGTTTGAAATCTTATTGTCCGTTTTTTAAACTATAAACTCTATGAATTCATCAACTTTTTGTTAACCTTTTTAAGCATGTTTTATCTCAGGTCCATAATTTACGAGGCTGGCAAGGAATTGCACGGATACATCAAGAAGGTTATAATATATTTTATCATTCGAAAAAAACAAAGGCTATTATTTTATCATTCGAAAAACAACAAAGACTTTAAATTGAATTGTTATGTAATTATGGAACCACTGGGACCTCACTTTTGTAAACTCTGATATTTTAAGAAATCGAATGATAATCTTTTTTAAAAATTCAGTTAGAGTTCGTTTTCTACTATTATAACTGTCATACCAACGAGTAACACCCAGTTTGAATTTCGCTGTGTTCACGAAAATTGAGGGTGTTACATGGTGGTGGTAGGGGGTGGTGGTGGTGGGTGGTGGATAAGTATTTGGGACTAACTGAGATCATGTATTGGGGACCAACGGTGCAATTGTTTATGTATTATGAACTAACGATGCAATTACTATATCAAATGGTTAGTAACATTGTTTAAAGTTTGAAAGTATAATGTTGGCAATTCACCTTTTGAAAGTCCACTAGTCATAGCATATTTGGATACGTAGATTACTCATTTATAGCTTTTGCTCGAAAAGAAACTATATAAAAAATAAGTGAGTGGATTAGTGGATCAGTCAAACCATGCTCTTCTAAAGTTATTTTTATTGGGGTGATGGATCACCTTATGGTGACCATCACACGTGATCCCAATAAAAGAGGTCCACATCACCTTTAAAAATTGCACATAGTAGTGACCATAATCACTTTATTTTATTTTATTTTTGGTTTGTAAGTGTGTAAGAAGTATTTTGTTGTATGTTTGTATAAAGTGAGTATTTTTAATGGTGGTGACCATAAAAGGTAAAATGTGACGACTTTGATGATTTGTTGAATGATGATATGACGCTAAAGTGAAGATAATGATAATGGTCCCCATAGAAACTAGTCTTATGAGATTTGCATTACCTCCCCAATGTTCAATTCACTCTAACATTGTGTTCTCAAGTTTGTGTCGGAGAATGAAAGTGAAAGAAATGGGGAGAAACTAAAAATATGTTATATTCTTAAGTTTTTTTATGGAAGAAAAGCAAGGTAAAAGGTGAGTAAAGCGTGTGTTTTTTGCTAAAAACTTTCACCCCATATATGGGATGAAAGTTGAGGAAAAATAATAAGATAAAAAAATAAAATAGTGGATTTTCAATAAACGTATAACTTTCATTCACTTTGCATTTTTTTTAAATAACTCGAGAACACAAAATAGTTTATTGACTTTCTTTCTCTTCACATTCTTTTCTTTACTCTTCTTTAGCTTTCTTTCCACTCCCCTCATCAAAAATCTCGAGAACACAATGTAAATTTCAAACCCATATACTTCAACCAAACAAATAATTCTACTTTATCTACTAACCATTTGGACAAGTATCTCCAAACAAAATAAATCCTTAGGCTATGCACAGTGGTGACCTAGGTCACATGTGCCGCATCAACTTTCTCTCTCCGAAGACCTAGTTGCCACAGTGGTGACCTATTTGTTGTTGTTGTTATTATTATTATTATTATTATTATTATTATTATTATTATTATTATTATTATTATTATTATTATTATTATTATTATTATTATTTTAAATTCAAATATTTTTAACAACAAAATTAAACTTCATTAATAATATAAATATTACATAAAGCATACAATACGATACGGTTAAAAACCTTACGAACTAAAATATACTACGATACGAAATACATAAACATATCCTAATCTGAATGCTCTCCGCTTGCAGAATCATACGAAAGAGATCGATAACCAGCAAATTTCTCGATGTAAGCCAAACGTTCTTCTTCCGTCTTCCGGCTTTCTCATCATCCTCGCTTGCATAACCTAGCCCAATTTGAGTCGCTTGAGGTTGCTCAACAAATATAGGTCTAGCGACGAACTTGATGCACCTACACCAACGGTTGTGTTCTCCCTATAGCTCAAAGTGATTTTGGTGTTGATGTTGTTCGATATGTTGAATACATCCCCACAACATGTCAACAATGTTTTCGTCTTTGCGGGCTTCATCCATAAAAAATTTGTCAATCACAACTTTTCTTCCAGGTGAAATGTCGTTGCGAATCGTGTATTGTTCTCCCAAACGTTGCTTGCGAGATCAAACTGCTTGATAACGCTGATAGTAATGTTTCTTCAGGCCGCATTGTTTTCTAACATACGTTTGCATTTGTTCAACGGAATGAGGGAGACGACAAACCATAATAACTTTGTGTTGAGAGAATTGTGTGTTTGGGGTTGGTATTTATAATGTTGTAAAAGTGTTAAAGTTTAAAAAAAATAAAGTTTTTTATTTTTTAAATGCCAAACGTTCATTCTTTTGTCCATACGTGTGTTTCAAATTCGGTTGCCAAGCCGAACTAGGTTGTGCCTTTGTTGATGCTCGACCGAACCCAACTTTTTGTCCACAATGGTGTCGACCTAGGTTGACCGACCACAATCAAACCACTCAACCGATCCACTGCTTATAACCTTGGTTTTTCTTTAACCACTAACCCTTTGTACAAGTATCTCCAAACAAACACATCCTTTGTTTTTTCTATACTAAAAAATTGTATACAAACGTTTTTCTTTAACCACTAACCCTTTGTACAAGTATCTCCAAACAAACACATCCTTGTTTTTTGGGTTAATATACAAAAATGTTACTAAACTTTCAAAAAAATTTGTCCTAAGTCATTAATGTTTGTAATCTGTCATCTAGGTCACTATACTTCACGGGTTTTTCACATATGTCACTAAACCTTTTTATAAGTGTCACCCTAGTCACTCGAAGGATTGGTAACCGGTTGTGGCACATACGTTACTAAACATATACAAACCAGTCACTAAACTTTGCGAAAAATTTGTCCTAAGTCACGAATGTTTCATTCCTGTCATCTAAGGTACTAAACTTTGCGAAAAATTTGTCCTAAGTCACTAATGAAAAATTTGTCCTAAGTCACGAGTTGTGGCACATGTTACTAAACCTTTAAAATTTTACGTTTTATACGATTTTATACACCATTTATACGTTTTTATTCATTTTTATTCGTTTTTATACGTTTTTGGTTTTTTACGCTTTTGTCCGCTTTTATACGCCGTCCGCTTTTGTCCCATTTTTACGTCCGCTTTTATACGCTTTTATGTTTTCATCCATTTTATACGCTTTTGTCCGTCTTTATATGGTTTTGTACATTTTATACGTTTTATTCGTTTCACACGTTTTATTCGTTTTCATCCGCTTTTACACGTTGCTCATTTTTACGTTTTCGTCCATTTTCTTATGTTTTGCCCGTTTTCTATGTTTCATTCATTTTGTCCCTTTTATGTTTGAAAACATAAGAAAATAGGCGAAAACGAAGAAAACTGGACGAAAACGTAAAAAACGGATGAAAACGAATAAAACGGATGAAACGAAAAACGATAAATAATGTATAAAACCATAAAAAGGGACAAAACGATAAAACGGATGAAACATAAAACGATAAAACGGACGAAAATGGGACAAAACGGACGAAACGATAAAACGGACAAAAGCGAAAACAAACAAAACGATAAAACGAATAAAACGAATAAAACGATAAATGGTGATAAAATAGTATAAACGAAAATTTTGTGCTCAAGAATACGCCACAACTCGCGACTTAGACAAATTTTTCATTAGCCGACTTAGACAAATTTTAAGAAAGTTTAGACTAGATGACCTGAACGAAACATTAATGACTTGTGACAAATTTTTCAAGAAAGTTTAAGACTAGATAACACGTGCCACAACTCGGTACAGATACCTTAACCCAGAATAACCGGTTGTCTCACCATCGCAGATTCAAGATAACCCACACGTGAAAGATAAGAACTCAGATGACGTAAGATAAACATTAATGACTTGTGACAAATTTTTTCGAAAGTTTTAAGAACTTTTTCAGATATTAACCCTTGTTTTTTCTATACTAAAAAATTGTATACAAACCCATTATTACTCATTTCACGAACAAAACAAGAAAAAACAAACTCAACACGTGGTTCAGGTGCATGGCAAATACAAATAAACAGTCAAGTGAGTTTATCAAAACCCACATTTATAAACAATAATAATAAAAAAAAAAAAAAACATTAAAAAAGGTCACACTCTTTTTGTCACACACAATGACCTCATGCTTTTACTAAAAACACAAAGAACACACTCACACATTTCAGTCATCACCCAAAAAAAAAAAAAACACACTTGTTCATCATCTTAAGGTAAAAAAAAAACAAACCCCATGTTAAATTTTTTAATAATTCTACATGCATTTATGTTTTAAGCTTTTTAAGTTATGTAATAATGTGACAGCCACTAGTCATTAATGTATGTTTTAATTTTGCTATTATTGCTAGCTTTGATTATTACTTATTATGTAATCTTGTGACTTTTTAAATAATGTTATTGTGCAATTATTTGTTGCTTATACCAAAATTTGTTTGCAGAGATGAAAAAGAGTTAATGCTGTGCTACTTTATCTAGTCAGAGATTATTGGCTTAGTGTAGTTATTATTATGGGGTTTGTATCTATTGTTTGACTGTTTATTTATTTATTTATGTTAGGACATAGTACAGTTTTTTTGTAAGGGTTTAAGAGTGTTTTGTTGGATGAGAAAAAGAGGGAGGAAAAAGGAAAAAGGGGAGAAGATGGGGAGAATGCCGTGTTGCGAAAAGGGGGAGGTGAAGAAAGGTGCTTGGACTCCTGAGGAAGATAAGCTGCTTGTTGATTATATTACTAAGAATGGTCATGGGACGTGGCGTTCGTTTCCGAAACTTGCAGGTTTATCTCTTGTTCATGGGTCGTTTTTGTATATGTATGTGTGTTTTTGTGTTTGTGGGTGATGGTAATGTAGTCCGGATCGAGGGTCGGATTGGGGGTGAAGGTGTTTTGAGCTTTGTTTTTGAAAATTTGTAGATCAGATCGTATGTTTGTGCTTTTAGTAATTTACGTTTGTTGAATTTGACTAATGGTGTTTATGTGACTGTTAGGAAATAGGACGTCGTACTTAAGGGGTGTTTGTTTAAGCTTATATGTAGCTTATGAGCTTATTTATGTTTCGGCTTATATTTCATAAGCCCCAATTTTCCAACTTATTTTGAGACTTGTGGGCTTATATAAGTTTATTTTGATATGATAAAATACAAGCCCATAAGTCTCAAAGTGAGCCGGAAAATTGAGGCTTATGAAATATAATCCGAAATCAAATAAGCTCATAAGCCCACATATAAGCTTAAACAAACACCCCCTTAGGATTCAAGATTTACAGAAATTCAACTTTATGTTACTGTGTGATGTATGCATACGTAAAATTAAATTCACAACCAAAGTCTGCAGAGCTTGATTGGTGTCATTGGGTGTTTGGAATAAAAAAAATTGGTTAAAGATTTAATTTAAAAAAATGAAATGTGGACTTGTATGCTATGATAGTTGATGAAATGAAAATTTTCTGTGGAAAAATGTTTATAAGTTACTCGCATTTTTTATTGTACTTTGATAATCGCGATGGCTGTTTTGACAAATGGAGATGTATTTGGGAGTACTGTCTTTATTGATGCTTCACGGTATGGTAAATGACATGTCATGTAAGTGTCTGAGCAGAACAACAATTAGAATTTGGCAGCAAAGTCTGTATGTGCCACATGACAATAGATACAAATTGGTCCTAAAGGAGACAACCTTTCTCTGAACCGATTGGACCACAAAGGGGTATGGTGTCCTGTTATGGTTTACCGAATTTTGAGTATGGGGGAATGATGTTGCATCCAGTCAAGAACCTTTAGGTGCAAAATTTCAAAATGGCATGTAATGTAGCTTGGTAAAAACCTGTAGCAAAACCTTCAAAGTTACAGTTTTACTTGATCTGTTGAGCATTTTTCTATTATGTGCTCTGTGCCTCTGTTAAGATCGATCCAAGGTTAATCGTGAACTGATAACCAGGCTAGATGAATAAAAATGATGATGTTTTTACTCTTAACTTGATTCTCTTGTATATAGTCCTATATTATATTTAAAACTATCTGAGTTTCACAGTTAAATTTCTTTACTGTTTTAGGCTTGCTTAACCATGGTATACGTTATAAATGCTAAACTTTAGCCTTGGGAACTAGTTTTACATTGAAGGCTAAAAGGGTCATTTCTTTATCTGATAGGTCTTCGTCGATGTGGAAAAAGTTGTCGGCTTAGGTGGGCGAACTATCTTCGGCCTGATATCAAACGAGGCGCATTCAGTTCTGAAGAAGAACAAACAATCTTCCAGTTGCACAGCTTGCTGGGTAACAAGTACGTAATAAACTACTTCACTACCTCTGTTTTTATTGTTACTTTTTTGAATTTTTATTTGGGAAATTTACGGCACGGTCTGTTTTGAAAGTAATTTCTACGATTTGGACTAATTTTTTAAGCATTACCAGTCTGTACTTTAAGTCCACGTCATACTACAAAAGGAATGCGCGGATGAACTTTTATTTTCTAATCTTAACTTAATGCCTATGGACTCTATGTAATGCACGGAAAATGCCATGGTGTGATTATATAATTACAAAATATGCCATTGGAACTCTACTGTAATAACAAAAAATCAACCTGCTTCATCCTTTGTCTTTAATGCACTGATCAATGTGTCAGTCACCAATAAAAACAAAGATTTTATTGCATGAGGTGGCAGTTTGTTATTCGTCCACGTGTATCCGCGTATTCCTTTATTAATCATAAGCTGAGCAAAAGTCCAATTTCGTAAACGAGTATAAAGGTGTCCAAAATGTGCAAAGTGTATATTAAATGGTCCTTAGCTGTAAAATTCTCTTTATTTTGCTGCACAAACTGAACAATGATTATCCAGGTGGGCATCCATAGCCTCACGGCTTCCAGGAAGAACAGACAACGAGATAAAAAACTATTGGAACTCTCATTTAAGGAAACGTGCCCCAAACAAAATCCCAAACCTGCAAGCCAACTCAGCTCCCGAGCCAACAGATACCAAACCCAAGACACTGTCAACTACCCATATTGCAGAAGGGCAAAATGTCAGGGTGGAGGCTGATGCCAGGATGTCAATAGATCCAATCCTTCTCAGCCCGTCAACTGGCGCAGCCGATTGTGACTATTTTCTTCGTGCATGGAATTCTGAAGCTGGTGAATCGTTTCAAGGAGCGAAGAACTTCAATCAGACGATAAAAGTCGAATCAGATTCTGTGGTCACTATGCAAACAGAACCAACATTCACTGCTAGCTCAACTGGTGCATCTGCTGATCAGATATGTAAGATTGAAGCTGAAGAGGCAACAAACTGTGGCTCATACTCGCCAAACTCGTCAAAAGCAGAAAAATCATCAGATATAACGATGGATCTGCTGCTTGATTTTCCTAACGATGGTGAATATCTACAATATCTACAAGGTGACTCAAATGATAATTCAGCATCTACTTGACAGGTTGTCTACTCTAATGCTCGTTTTATGTAGAACTCAGTTAAAAACTTATTAGGACTATCCGACTATGGGCTCTTATGTCTTGTTAGGAAGTAAAAACAGTAATGTTAGGAAGTAAAAACAGTAATCTGGAAGACTGAAACTTGATGATGGAAATATTACTTTTGAGCTTGTCTGTTACAAATAGTTTATCTACTCACACAAATGCACGCAAATACTGAGCATGAAATCAACCTTTTACCATAACAAAAAGAAAAAAAATACATTTATAGACTTGCAGATGGAACAACTAGTTTGAAAACCATCTCAAGAGTTTCTTTGGCGAAGCACCAGAAACTCGACACTTAGAGCTAAATTCTTCTGTTTTCAGAAGACTTTCTCCACGTTTGGCTTCTGTAATTGCCCTCTTCTCTTCTGCTGACTTGTGTAGGCGAGCGATTTTGTTGTTTATCTTTTCTGTGTACCTTGCCTTCTTCATCTCCAGTTTCTCCTGATAATATATTCAATGGTTGACGCATCAATAACTAAATGAACAAACCTGATAACCTAAAGGTTTCAAGTTGGTTGGTTGGGGTTGGGCAGATTGGGTAAAATTCTAAATGGATACGAGTCAAAATCAATTTTGTCGGGTCAAGCATACAACACTTTTCTTTGCCCATGTTCTTTAATACTAGTCGCTGCAGATTGTGATTGCAAAAATGTCCTACAACTTAATCTGAATATTAGACTGAACCATTTAGTTTGTTGTATGCGTTAAAAATAGACTTTGGGCATTTTTAACCGGTAATTAGATTTTTCTGCATTTGCTCCATTTCACATGAAAGACAAACCCAAATCGACTTGTTTATAAGGATATTAAGAAGATGTGATTGTAACCTCAATTTTTTTCAATTGAGCTTCAAGTTCAGCTTTCTTGGTGTTCTCCCATGCTCCAATGGCAGCTAGCTTTTTCTGGGCTCTATTCTCAACTTTGGATCTCTCACTTTCTTCCCATGCTTTGATCAATGCATCTTTCTTCTCTGTTGCTACTCGAGCAAGTTCAGCATCTGTAACAAACAATCAGCTTTATTTCCAAAACTTCATAACCATTTCCATTCTTAAAATACGAACTCAAATATTTATATCACCTCTGTGTGCAGAACCTTCAGCAGCTTTTTCCTCTGCAGCCGCTACTGGTTCTAATATATCAGCAAACAGTAACGAGTCTTGAGTCAATATATACTTATCAAATAAAACAATGATAATAGAAAAATGCTTGAACAGAACTTACTTTCAACAACGGCAACGTCTTTGGTATCATTAGCTGGCTTCTCTTCAGGAGCTTTGGTCTCGACCTTGGCAGGTGGTGGCTCAGTTGCACACGCAGGTGGAACCTCTACCTTCTTGGCTTCTTCTGCTGCCATATCTATGTGTTATTGATTTGCACAAAGGTTGTGAAACAAATAAATGTTGTTTGTTTGTGTTTGTGTTTGTGTTTGTGTTTGGAATGAATGGGAGCTAGGTTGTTTTATGCATGGATAGTTATAGAGTGCACGTCTTATGATGAGCTGGAAATATATGTCATTAACAGACTGTTTTCTTAATTTGTGTTTGTTTATTGGTTTAATATTCCAAATTGTATTTAACGCAAAAACACTCTGTTTATCACCTCAGTATAATAATACGCTAAGGTATTTTGTTAATCTTACATGCTTGGGTTGGTTTGAGTCTTTAAAAAGACACATTTTTAAGATTACATGTAAGTCTTGAACTGAGATTACAACTTTAAAAGATACATTTTAAGATTATTTTGCAAGTCTATGTTTAACTAATAAACTTATAGTTCGATCAGTTTCAAAATTACGAGCCAAATAAGTCATGTTTCAAACAAACACCCTTTGATATTGAAAATACCAACTAGTTTTGGGTCTCCTATGATAAACATTTCGAAATACACGTTATTTTTGTACATCAAACATTCTACGTATCTTTTAAACCGTGCTATGAGCATCA
Source organism: Chrysanthemum lavandulifolium (assembly GCA_022545495.1). Lineage (NCBI taxonomy): Eukaryota > Viridiplantae > Streptophyta > Magnoliopsida > Asterales > Asteraceae > Chrysanthemum > Chrysanthemum lavandulifolium. Next base: position 128,210,271 of record CM040239.1, read on the forward strand.
TGCATGATGCACCTTACTAATTTCTCGCGGTTTATGCAAACGGTCTTTCATATAAGTTACGTAAACCTTGTCTTTGCTGAAGAAATACTTGACACAAGTAAGCTAACCCAAGAAATATGCTCCTAGGACAATCCAACATTGTTTATACGATTAAGACAATTTTGTATCGATAGTTGCCAAGCGAATCATGCATGCCACTTATTTTGTTTATTCGATTGTTTTGATCATTTTTTTGGAGACAACAATGATACTAGAAGGCACCATGGCCAAAAGCCAAACAAAATACTGCCAAGAGGGAAATTTGACTGTTTCACTGAGCATATTAACGTTTGAGATAAGAAAAGCATGGTAAATTCAAAAGTGAAATAAAGTGAATATGAAAAATCAACCGAAATAGAATTTAAAGCTACATTAAGATGGACCCTCAATATTTGTAGCTGGCAAATTACATAAACATGGTATTTTAAACTTTAAAATAAAAGGTTAGTGAGTTGTTGGTCCCCTCATTCCACTAAAATCTTTCACATAATCGTATCCAACAACTAACCAGGTTCCAACGTGCCCATGTTTCAAACTGATGTATCATACACCAAATTTGCGAATCATTTGACAACTATTTAAAAATAGAAGAGCGAATAGTTTTTTAAAAATTTTGTATTATGAAAATTAGTATCTTAGTTGGTGGGGATATGAGAAATTGAGAATATGAGTAGGGCTGTTAAACGAACGAAAATATATATATATATATATATATATATGTTTGTTTGTTGAAAACATACATGTCTATTGTTTTATGCGATTGTGATCTAATAAATATAGTAAGATGCGAACGTGAGATGTGGTATGTTTAGATTGGGATGGTATTTTGTGCCGTAGGATAACACAAGTATTTATGGTAGTTTGTCCCAGCCTCAACATACCATATCTCACGTTAAGTTATAGCACTTGGCGTCACACTCACCAGCCAAGTCATAGACATTTTTTTCTTATTATTATTTTTATTTGTGGTTTATTAAGTTATGTGTGAGTCACGATGTGTCTTATAACTTGAGTGATAGGAGTGTGTTTTTTGGTTAAGTTATTGGAAAAAACTGAGGTGGCAACATTTTTTTGCTATAACGCGAATCCTATAACTCTAAGACACCTTGTGCTCTAAGAGTTTATATTAAGCTCAGATACGCGCTAGTAATTGCGAGAATATACAGGATGCAACTAACGAAAACTAATTTCTCGTTCTTTTACTTAGTTCTCTTGTGCCTAAAAACTAAGCGTTATCTCTTTATCAAAGAGAGGCTGGAACTTCGAGAATCATGAAAATGCATGAAAATGTACATCAGAGCTCGAAGATATCCAAGAGACTATCTAAAATGGAGAAGACCCTCGTGATCTACCCTTAGGAGGAGATTGTTAGTCAAAATGTAAATCATTAGGGTCTTATATGTAATAATAGAATAGTATAAGGTTTGGATATGTAAGTTTGTAATTGTTTGTACACTGTGTGGTCCTTGTCTCGTGACACTCGTATGGTCATGACACTTATGTAAATAGTGGGTGTAAATATCCCCACCTTTAAACAATGTGAGTGTGTGACACCATTTTCTATTCTAACAAGACTACTCTCTCTCTCTCTCTCTCTCATATATGTGTGTGCACCTTATTTTCTCTTTTCTAGATTATTCATAATATGCTTGATTATATGGGACAACGATATAGATTTTTAAAATGATGATTTTGCACAAATTTATTGTTAGAAAGATGGTTTAAAAATGTATTTTGGATAAAGATGCTACAATGCTAACGATCTATGTTCAATACCCGACCACTGACGACAATCTTGTTTTTCTTTACCTTGTAATTAAGAAACAAATTCAATATATTTGTGTGTAAGCATGGTGTTGGAGACGAAAGATTTGTTGCCGTAAAGGGTGAATGGAAGGGTGTTGACGGTGATATATTTTGTGTTTGTGTTTATGGACCTCATGTGGGCCAACAAAAACATCTCTAAGGAACAGACTATTAAACTTGATGGAAGGTGGGAATGAAGTGTGGTGTTTGTTAGGTGATTTTAATGAAGTCAGGAGTGAAGAGGACAGAAAAAATACATAGTTTTACAAACAGATGCTGATGGGTTAAATGACTTTATAAACTTAGCTCGTCTTTTGGAGATCCCGATGGGTGGTAGATGTTTCACAAGAGTGAATGACGATGGCTTAAAATTCAGTAAATTGGACATATTCTTGGTCTCCGAGACATTTAAGAATAAATGGAGTAACTTGGCGGTGATTGCATTGGATCAGAAACTATTAGATCACTGTCTAATTTTACTTAGAGATACAGATGTTGATTTCGGACCAAAGCCATTTCGGGCTTTTGATGTGTGGCTTGAGGATGTAGACATAATCCAGGTGGTGTCTGATGCATGAAGTAAGGAAGTTAAAAGCTATTAGCCGGATTGTAGATTTCGAGACAAGCTCAAAAACGTCAAGACGACTCTTAAAGAATGGAGTAAGGTGAAGTTTGGGAGTATGGAAGAGAGTATTCATAGCTTTAGAAAGAAGGCTATGGAATGGGAATTAGAAGCTGAGGTGCGTAATCTTGATGAAAGGGAAATGAAAGAATAGCTAGAAACTAGAAAGGAATGGATCGACAAAGATAGAGAAAAGTGGTGCATGTTAAAGCAAAAGGCTAGATTGAAATGGGATTTAGACGAGGATGAGAACTCCAAGTTTTTCCACGCGATGATAAAAAGAAGGAATAACAAAATTTTGGTTTAATGATTGATGGAAGGTGGTGTGAAAATCCGGAGAAAATTAAAGAAGAAGTTTTTGGTTATTACAAGTCGATATTTACAGAATGTGACAAGACAAGACCATATTTTAGGTGTGAAAGAGTGGCTAAGATCTTAGAGGGAGATGCAGAAACGTTAGAAATAGCAATTGATGAAAAGGATATTCGAGATGCGGTGTGGGGGTGTGGGTGTGATAAAGCCCCCGGGCCAGACGGTTTCAACTTTAAGTACATAAAAAAGTTCTGGGATGTATTTAAAGACGATTTGGTTAAGGCCGTGAGATGGTTCTGGGAAAAATGGAGGTGTCAAGAGGATGCAATGCATCTTTTGTGGCACTAGTTCCTAAGCTGACAGATCTGACTGAGCTTTAGGACTTCCACACTATTAGCTTAATTGGGTGTTATTACAAGATTTTATCAAAAATTTTAGCAGAAAGAGTTAAGAAGGTTATCGGGAATGTGGTGGGCGAGGTTCAAAATGCATTTATCCACGGTAGATTTATTTTGGATGGTATACTCATTGCTAATGAAACTGTGGATTTCATGAAAAGGAAAAACAAAAAGGGTCTGATATTTAAGGTAGATTTTGAAAAAGCATATGATAGTATAAACTGGAGGTTCTTAATTGACATCATGAAAAGGGTGAGATTTGGTAACAAGTGGTGTATGTGGGTTGAGGTGTGTTTGAGATCATCATCTATGTCCATCTTGGTCAATGGGTCTCCAACGAAAGAGTTTGGACTAGAGAGGGGTGTGAGACAAGGAGACCCGTTGTCTCAGTTTTTATTCATATTAGCGGTAGAGGGGTTAAATGAAATTGTCAGTGAAGTGGTCTCTAAGGGAATATATAAGGGGGTTTTAGTGGGTGAAGATATAATATCCGTATCACATCTTCAATACGCCGATGACACTATATTTTTTGGAGAATGGGATAAGGAAAATGCACAAAGTTTAATGTGCATTTTAAAATGCTTTGAAGAAGTATCGGGTTTGAAAATTAATCTTAACAAAAGTAGATTATATGGGGTGGGAGTCTCATCGAGTGAGGTGGAGGTTATGGCACAATATATGGGATGTAGTGTTGGTGAATTCCTATTTGTGTACTTGGGACTGCCTATTGGATCATGCATGAGACGAGTTCACACTTGCAGACCAGCGGTGGAAAAATTCAAGAGTAGATTGTCCGAATGGAGAGCTAGATCGATGTCCTTTGGTGGTAGATTAACGTTGATTAAATCGGTCTTGGGTAGTTTATCGTTGTACTATTTCTCGATGTTCCGTGTACCTTCGTGTGTGATTAAACAAATTGAGAGTATTTTGGAGGGAGGGGGACGCGTTATGGGTTAAGGTAATCAGAAGTATTCATGGTTGTGACGAGGGGCTAAGGGATGTAGAGATGCGTAAAGATCGGGCGGGCGGGGGTATATGGAATGATATAATACGGGCGGGGTTTGATATAAATAAAGTGGGTATAGGCTTTACTTCATCTATTGTAAAAAAACTGGGTTGTGGGAATAATACTTATTTTTGGCTATATAGATGGGTTGGAGAATGGAGATTGTGTGATAAATTTTCTAGACTATATCACTTAGATAGGAAAAAGGATGCAAAGGTGGCAGAGAGGGGCGCTTGGATCGATGAGGTTTGGTCATGGGGGTAGGATTGGGTAAGGGAACCAAGGGGAAGGGTTTGTAGCGAATTTGAGGAATTGATAGGAATCTTAAATACTATCACTTTGTCTCATGATTGTAGAGATCGTTGGAGATGGACACTCAATAAGGAAGAAAGTTTCGCTGTTAAAGATCTATCAAGACTAGTGGATGAGAAGTGGCTTCAAGTGAATGGGTCAAGTCAAGAAACAATGTGGAATAGACTTGTTCCGAAGAAGGTAAACATATTTGTTTGGCGCGCGTTGAAAGGTAGACTTCCGGTTCGTAGCGAGTTAGAAAAAAGAGGCATTGACTTACATACACTTCTATGCCCTTGTTGTGATGATAACGTGGTAAAAAGTAACCATTCCTTGTTATTATGCAACATGACATGGAGTATATGGGTCAAAATATTTGATTGGTGGAAGGGTGGGAATGTAGACGTATTTACAATAGGAGATATCTTTAAACACAATAGGTTTAGTTCACAATCAAACGAGAATAGAAAGTGGTGGCAAGTGGTGATATGGGTAACCGAATACTTCATTTGGAAAGAACGTAATAATCGGGTTTTCAACAATAAGGTTACATGTGTTAACAAGATAGTACAAGATATTCAATTAAAAAGCTTTCATTGGATCTCACGTCGTGCTAAAAATGGTTCGTGGTGCTGGCAAGAATGGTTAAGAGATCCTAATAAGAGTCGAGTCAACATTTTGACAGATCAACAGTAACCGGTGAGGCAAGCTTTTGGGGTTGTGTTCGAGTTTCTTTGGTCAGTCTGCAGTTCCGTTCTGGTGTTGTTCTCTGTGTGACTGGTGCAGTTGTCTATGTTTCTGCTTGAGTTTTAGGTGTTGCTGCAAATACATTTGAGACAACAAGTTTGTGTGCCTGCAAGTGTTTTTGCAATATGGTAATTTGCATATATAAGTAAGTGTCAGGTACTTTGTCAAGTTGGTGTCCTTTTGGATGGGTATGTTTCATTTATTTAATTGTCAGGTTTTTTGGAATTATGCTCATATGTTTTGGAGCTTATGCGTATTTGGTTATTCGGGTATTTTGTGCACTATGGGTGCAGGTCTTGTTTTGTTCTCTTGGGTCCCAACCTCTTTAACTTTCTTGTTAGAGAGGTGGGATGCCTTTAGTTTGTAATTTGGTTTTTAGTAATTATAAATTGTTGCCTTTCTAATAAAAGAAACAGATTCAATAATGAGAAAAATAAAACTAAGGGTGAGTTTGGTTTGAGGGTTAAAGGTAAGATTTGGGGTTGATGGTAAAATAATATTGTTTGGTATCTTTTATGGGTCTCGTAAATAAGAATAAATGACATATATTTGTTGTGTACTAATCCTAGCAAGCTTGACATTTTTGGTTATATTCTTATAATAAGTGGGTCCACATTTCACATGAACCACTCATATATTATTTTAATTTTGTTTTTACAATAATAAGATTTTTAAATTAATAAATTATATTCATTTGCAATATATATAATCTATAATTTTATTATATTTCTCTATCTTTATTTAATTCAAAACCTAATACAAAATCAAAGTTTTAATCCTAAATTCATCTACAAACCAAATGGGCCTAACAACAATTCAAAATAATAGTAGGTTTTAAAACACGAGATTGAAGTTGTGATAAGGATTTAAAAATACGTTTTTGGAGTCATTTAAGCCCTAAATCGATACATTTTATATCCGTTACTACTTAAAATCGTTCTTTCCACATTTTAGGTCTTTTGGAAGCAAAAGTGGAATCAAGCATATTCGGACGAAAAAGAGCGAAAACATGAAGAAAACGACAAAGTCAAGAAACAAGGCTATTTTCACAAGCTCGACAGCGTGTCCAACCCATAGGGCGCCGTCGCTCACAAGGTTTTCTAAAGAGTATCAGCGACGGTTCAGTCACTTTTTGGTTTTACAACATGACGGCATCACGCCTTATTTCGTGAGGGCGTCACCTTTTATTTTACACCAAACGACCAAGACCCATTCCAAGGCGATG